>JASDQU010305596.1:93664-107927 GCA_032191745.1 Picea mariana | reverse complement strand
GTGCGTGGCTATCTTTGAAACAAAAGACTTCCCTGGGTTGATAATTTATGTTTCACTTAGTTGTTTAAAATTAATTAAGCAATTATAGTGACCAACATATGGATAAAGCCTTAATTTGGGAAGGAGAAAGGTATAAACATATGAAATATTAATTGCTAGAGACATGGTTGGAAGTGTGGGAGATCCCTTCGAACTTAGTTGAAGATCTTTTGGGAGGAAGAAGTTAAGGGGCATTTCAATGTGAGGTTCTTCATCTTTGTTTTACTATTCTTGGGTTCTTCTATTTTGCTCCAATAAGAGGATGTTAGGGTTGAGGTGAAATTGTCCCTTTCCTTTGTTGTAATCATCATGATTATTAAAGGATTTTTGTTGTTGTAATGTCTAGGTTATTGTTTTTCACTTTATTTTGAGGGTTTCCCCAACTAGATTTGGAAAGTTAAGTATGGCACATTTAGAGCCTCCTGATATTTGGTGAAATCACTCTTGAAGAATGATGTATTGTTTGTTGTTCTTTCTATAAAGAAGGCATCCTACTCATGTCTACTTCATTTCTATTTTCATATGTGGTTGTGCTTTAATTATTCATGGTTGCACATGATTACTCGATTGATTTTGTACTCGTTGTGAGAAGCATCTTTGGAAGTCCCCACCCTTTAATTGTCTACATATCGAAGTAGATCCATGTGGTTCATTATGTCATGCTTATAACATATTAACTAAACCTCCTTCCATATTATTCAAACCCTCTTGATTGTTGATCCTAACTCCATCACCCAAATTGGATAGGCATCGGTCTTGGCAATCCACCATCCCTTACCTCTCCTTGTACCTTTGAATCCACAGGCACCGACAGAAGACCAACACAAAACTTGTCCCCATACATATGTAACAATAACAATGGTATTGTTAAAACTTGCTTGAACATAAATAACTCCTTTGAGTACTCAATGTTCATTCCTACGTGAACCAATTCTTCTTTTAGTTTTTGACATATTAATATTTATGAGTTCAGTTTGAAAAATGCATATCGAAATCTATTTTACCACTAGATCTGTTCATTGATATAGAAGAGGATTACCCATGTTTTTGCTTATGTCTCAGATTGGAACAAATTATCATAACTCGTTTCCGTCTACGAATTGGTCGACATTTTCCACAAATTCTACGAATAGAAGCATGGATTTTCATATTTGTGACCCTCCAATTTGCTCATATTACATTTTTTTTTCGCTGAGAAAGAGAGTCCATTGAATCTATGATTCTCGATCCCTATCAGATGTTCAAAAAGTGATTCAATTGTTTGAGTATTTGTTGCTAAGTCTATATATTATACGTCCTTTGGTTAAATCATAAGCACTTAATTCGACCTTGACCCTATCTCCTGGTAGTATTCATATGAAATTCTGTCAAATCCTATCTTGAGGCATTTTCTCTACCCCTTCTTACCCTGAAAAAAGCAGGGTCACCTTGCATCCTTGAACCGATAACCATCTTTCGGCTAACGTAGCCTCCTCCATCCCTCGGGACCAAAAAGGGGTAGTACAGGAATATTAACCCGTTGTCCATCGACTACGCCTTTCGGCCTGATCTTAGGCCCCGACTCACCCTCCGTGGATGAACCTTGTGGAAATTCTATAGGATATCATAAGCATATTTTCTTAGGTTTATTCCCTTGTACTAGAGCCGAGCTAACGTAAAGTGAGAGGAAGAGTTGTCATGGTGCAATGGGAAGCATTAATACGTGACTCTAGGGTTACACTTTGTGAAATGAATATCTTTGAGTGTATGTCTAGAAGGTAAAAAATTGTCATCATTGTTAGGGATCAAGTATAGTTGTCGAGACTTAGTGGTTTGAATACAATGATTTAATTAGGGCATTTCATTGAAGATGATATTCTCATCCGCTGACTCCATGAAGGAACAAAGACTTGTTCTAGAATTTAAAGTGAACTTTTTGTTTGTAGAGTTGATCACATCTAGTAGACTTAAAATGAATTTTAAGACTCACTTGGTGACTCCACTGATATTGAAATGAGATACGAGTACATATTTTTGAATATTTCTTGTCAGTTTTTCGTGTTAAAGATTTGAGGTGAACAAATATGGCATCAATCTTTGAAAAGTTGAATGCCAAATGGTTTGCACTATTAGATTTATTGGGTATTTTGGGATACCCAAATGATCTTGCTAATACAAATTGGGATGAGTACATTGTGAGGTTCCATGGACACGGTGATTCAATTACATTGCATATTACATCCTTCCTAAAAATGATTTCATATTTTGATGTTGTCCATGAGGATGCTAGGCTGAAATTTTTTGTACTTACCTTGGAAGGTTTTGTAGAAATTTGATTTGAAAATATTTGTATATAGGAAATATCTTCATTTGCTGGTTTGATTGAGTCATTTCATAAGTGTTGGGATGCTAGTTATGAAGAAGAGGAAAGGCTTGAAGATCTAATCGATGTTTGAAAATATAGATAAAGTGAGATCCGTTAACTATCACTTGCATGTTGGAATACCCCCTTGGATGCTCTCTTGGCTAAAATCAATAAGAAATAAGATGCTTGTATGTCCCTTGTTGAGTATATCAAAGAAAAATATAGAGAGTTGGGCTAGGAGAAGCTTGGATATGAGTTTCATGAGTATCATTTAGATGGCCAGTTTTCTCATTCATCACATGAGCCACTAGTACATGAGATTGCAAATCCAAAGGAGGAGAAGTGTGATGAAGTTATTAAAGACCTTGTTGCAACACTTAACGTCAAATATTCCATTGAAGACTATCCATTCCATCTTGACTCAAAAGAAACATGTTGTGATGATTATGTACACTTTCATGAGCACATTCCAACAACCATGATCTTTGATTCCAAGGAGGACAAGGGTTTGGTAAGTTATGTTCCTTTTCAAAATTTTGAATTTTATGATGAATCCCTTAATGATTTGAAGAGGATAAATGTGGTAGAGAAACCCTTTGAGGATGAAGAAATTGTGGGTGTTTCCACTTGCTCATGTGATAAACAACATGACAGCCAAGAGGATAATGATGTGAGAACTCTTTTTGTGACTAGTAGACATATATGGGATGTGGATCATTGGTTTATTTATGGAGATACCATTTATGACAAATATAGTGAGAGATTTATGGAGGAAAATCTGAAATGACAATTTCCATTTCCAAACAACATTGGGAGCCATTTCGTGGGGCAAGAAGAAAACATTGCAAGTCATACCTCCTTAGGTCTTGGACAACCAAATGGTGTTAAGGTATGCAATGCATATTTTATTTTTGACCAACACTAGTGTGCCACCATCAATGGGGTAGATTTGTTGCATCACACAGAGATTTTTCATCACATTACTCATGCACAAATTTTCTAGTCATTGATAACTTCCACTTGTACCCTTTATATGTACAAAAAATCAGTAGGAGTATGTGTTTTTAGGGATGCAATATGTTTGGGAAAAAACCATTCTTAATCATGGATGTATTATGGCATATTTTATCCTCTAGAAGAGGGTATCAATTTCCACATCATGAGCTGATTTATTTTTCCAATTCNTGGCATATTTTATCCTTCTAGAAGAGGGTATCAATTTCCACATCATGAGCTGATTTATTTTTCCAATTCTGAAATTTTGTGGCATGCTTCATGGGCATGTTTTATAGAGGGAAAAATATTTTTGCAATTTTATATTGGAGCCACCTTCTAAACCCTTGTTTCTTGAGGGTATGATAGGTGATTTTCATGGTAGCCAAGGAAGACAAATATTGGAGCATGTAGATCATCTTTTGGAGAAGCATATGGTGGTCTATGGAGGTGATTTCTAGCTTGATGATGGGTTTCCATATTCAAATGTCTAAGTTGATTATTGTATTAGCCTCATCTAAGACTAGATAAAGCAATCATGTAGCAAAACATTCCAACCTTGGTATGATTTTTATGTTTACTTTAATCTTCAAAAGTCACTATAGTTTTCATCTATACTATGACAAAGACTCTAGCTTGTGCTTGCACCATGCTAGATGTAGTCTTGTTTCCAAAGACACGAGAAGATCTCATGTTTTCTATGAGATGACACAATGGTTACATTGGCTCTTTAATTTCACTTAGCATTTGAATATTCCTATTGCAGATTAAGGTAAGAAGAATAAGCTTGTTTTTTACAAGCAAGAGATTTCATTTATGTTACGTTTGGCATTTTCGGTTCATGCCTTTATTTGTAGTTCCCCTTGAGAATGAGTAGTTAGATGAACATTCTCAACTCTTTTGTAATAAATTAGGTTTGAAGAAATTTGTGTTGTGTGGAGAGGATTGGAAAATTTTGATCCATCATGTCACAAATATCCAACCCTTTGATTAAGCTTGCAAGAACAACAAAGAGTTTGGAGTTATATTGCACTCCATAAGGGTGTGAAATCCCTACATGGAGCCAATTGTCGCTATTGGCATAGGGGTAGACCAAGGTTTCAATGCTTCAACAACGCACCAACAAAACCCTAACTACCGGCCCTTTCAGGAACACCTATGAAGCAGATGAAGTCTCACCTGAGGTAGAGGCAGGGGGGTTACAAGACTCAGGTGTCTGTAACCAAGCTGGGACACAAATTTATGATTATAACACTTCACAAAGTACTTAGAAGATAACATGCATTATCTTATCAACTTCATTCACATCGCAGAACCAACCCTAAGGATAGATCGACGCAGTGACAATGACAAAATACACATCGCACTTAGCATCATAAGTTATATCTAGCACATTCAACATAAATAAAGCACTAAGCATTGATATATCTATCTATCATATATAACAATCAATGCACTAAGTAGATTCACAACATAAACATCATAACACAAATCAAACCATCAACATGTAATATACGTGGTTTACCCCAGTGTGGGGATATGTCCACTAAATGCTTCTTCTTCTTTATTAGGCTTCAATCTCTTACATTATTCTGCTCTTATGCACCAAGCCACAGAGCCAAGCTTCGCACTGGACATGTGATCTGTGCACTAAGCACTAGATCCACCTTCTCAAAATTAGGTCAAGGCACATATCCAACTCCTCTATCAAGCACGAAACCTTACATACGTGTTCTGTTGCACAAAGCAACTCATAACTACTTGCGTCTTGCACTTATCCAATTACATTCCCTTCTACCACTACTTTTCATTCTTACAACCTTATTCTTATTTATACTTTTACATTTACAAAAAGGCCTAATCATGGGTAAACCAATGGGTCGACATCCCATAAAACCTAATACAAAAACCTAATGAGCCCCTTGCTGGGTCCACAAAGCCCATAAAACAAGTGAGATCCGTGATCTCAACTGTGACTAGGCCCTCCTTCCTCGATCACTGTGTCGAAGTCCAAAAAGTGGTCAACCTAGACTAATGTTTCCTCAAAACTTGTTCGAGGGCCAACAAGCCCCCAATAATCACCTGTGACTCGTCCCGAGTCACTCAGATTTGGGAAGCACTTCTTCAAAGGCCTCGAGCTTAGCTCAAGCCGCCTCAACTTGATGCTTCGCTTGAGCTTCCTACTCTGCAAACTCCTAGATCATTTTCTCTATAACATGCCCTTCCAGGTGCTGTTCCATTGTCGCAACCACTTGGTCCAATTGTGAACCTTGTCCTTTGATCTTGCATCGCTTCTAGTCTCTGTGTGACTTCCATTACTCTACCTTGGATGGAAATAATCTACTATTGGGCTACACACTGTTCTTGTGATCTCTTCATTCTCTCGACTACAGTGAGTGACTTCATCTGCGCTTGAAATTTCAGTGCCTACTGCTGCGCCTCCTGTAGCTGCCCTTCCAAATTCCTAAGTTTTGGATCTTTCATGATATGTTTGTAGGTTGTTGGGCTCTAAAGATGTCCTAAAAACAACCTCTATGCATCAACCAAAGGTAGGCACGGGCACAAGCGTTTTACTTGTCGCTTATGTAGGTTCTTACCTTCCATTTTCAATACCCAGCCTCTAGAGATGCAACACCTATAAAGGAAAAACAATCATAAAGGGAACGACACTTATTCTATTCAAAGGAACAACATGACCTGCAAAAGGAACAACAATCGGAACAAAAGGAACACTAGTTGTTACATTGGGCCGAACTAATGTTGAATTAATTACATTGTAGTATTTACCCAACTATCTAATTTGTCAACCTGGGGTTTGTAAATTGATGAAGCACACACAAAGTATATGCAAGATTGAAGCGGGACTAATCTAATCTAATGTTTAAGCTACAACTGAAATTGAATCATTAATCTAACACATGACTGAAATAGAATCATTAATCTAACACACGACTTGGAATTGAATTAATCTAGTTACGTAAATGAAATTAATCTAGGAATGAGAAATTGCGTGAAGGAATTAATCTAGAAATGGAGAACTACATGAAGGAAAATCAAGTACAACATGTGAAGAATTGAATGACACAACAACATATGTGAGCTCACGCCAATGAAACAATCTTCTATTACAATAACCAAATCAATCTTCATAACAAAATAATAAAAACATGAAAACCAAAACCATGAATCAAAGCTAAGAATCCCTTTCTCTTTCGAATCCTAATGACTACCATTAATGACTACTCTAATTCTCTACTTACAACTGAAATCTTATGAAGAGAGAGCACTCTCTTTTATACATGAGAGCCTTGAAGATAAGATAACCATCTCATTATTACAGATCCACTTTTCTCTCAACCTATTTCCCATTATTACAAAATATAATCCCTTTAAATCCTCACACATATCTTAGATAAGATATTCCAACCAAATCTCCATGATCTTCTCCTTGGAATGGGCTTGAATTATCTCCTCAAATATTGAAATGGTGAAGGAAGTATCCGAGAAGTCCTTTGAATTAATCCTTCTCATATTCCTACACATTACAAAGCTCACACATATTTGAGATATATATGAAAACATGTTGATTTTCTAACATTTAATCGCAAATTCTTTTTAAATACTAAAATGAATAAAGTGGAGAATAATAAGGTGAAACCCAAGTATGTTTATGGAAATGATATCATGAAAGGTTAATGGGGCGATGAAATGTGGAGAATGATGAAGGGAAAGGTGGATGAGAATAGGACATTTATGAGCCCCAACATAGGTCTGTGTGCTTCTGTCACTCAACTGTTTACATTATGAGGCAAGGGCTCTGATCCTTTCGATTGCACTCTTAGCAACTTCCTCCAACTTTGCTACCCTTGCTTGAAGCTGCTGGATGGCCTCAACGAGCTTCATCACTTGAACCTTGACTGCCTCATTTTCCTCCTGTGCCAAGCCTGGCACAGAGCAAAGTGATTTGGTCACCACTTCTTTGATTGCAGTCTACTCTACAAGCAACTTGTCCTTTTCCCTATGTATCTTCACTTTTTCTTCCTCGAGCATCACTCGAAACTCATCTTTCTCATTTTCATACACGGTTACACAGTACCGTGCAACTCGTAGTTGCTCTAAGACTTCCTCTTTCTCTTTCTTCAGAGCTTCTATAGCCTTCTCCTTCTCTTCTTGGACTCGCTAAAGTCAAGCCTTTGTTGCATCTACAAGTCTTCGAAGTTGGGCTGGCTCATCCCCCAACTCTGCAGTCTCTGACGAGGAAGGCACAATAGGGACTGTGCGGACTGAGCAAGTAACTTCCTGTACTTCTCTCAATTCCTTTTCTATCCTACCATATAGTTTATCCTACTTCACTCTGTATCTCTACAAGAGATCTTCGGACACATCATCCATCACTCCACGAACTAGAATGATATCATCTTCTGTGAGCGTAGTCTCTAGCTGCGGCTTATCGACGTGGGTCTTCTTTTTTGCTGAAGGTTTATGCGGAGAAACCTTCCTTTTCTTCAGTGTTTGTCTTGGTAGGGGGATCCTTTGGCAGTGTAGCTTCACCTTCTCCTTGCTTTTCTCCTTCTTCCCCTCCTACTTCTTGATTTACTTCGTCTTCTCCTCCTCCTGCAGGAGATCCAGGTCCATTTTCCTCCGAGGCGTTGTCCTTCTCATCAGTCTCTATGTTATGAACTTTGTCCTTTTACTTTTTCTTCTTATCACTTGACTATCCTGCATGTTCAAACTGGGTGACCAAGGGGCTTCCTATGATGTCAGGGTCGGAGAGTTCAACATCATCAACCGGTATACAAAACTCCTCCAACCACTCCTTGGTGATATGCTCCATGTCTTTGTCAGTCATCTTGTAATAACACTATAATTATTCCTTGCTCTCATCCCTACGAGCAGTGATATAAATAAAATGTGGATTTGCATGGAACTTATCTAGTGCTCTATACTGGTGCAATGTGCACGGTGTCATGCGTGGGAACGACTCTATGGAAAACTTCAGTTGCTGGTAATAGGCATGGAACACTATGTTCGACTGCCATTGCTTCGACATGTCATTCATATACCATAAGGTTGAGAACTTCACGACCAATGACTCCAAAGGTTCAATCTCCAGGAAGGTATCTCCTTCTGGCATTTGCCAAGTGAAAAATGCAATCAACACAAGTAGCCAGCTGAAGTGGAACTCATATCCCTGATCCTGTGCTTCACGACAGACCTTCTCAAGCTTGTTGACGAGCTAGCTTTCCCAATTCATCCACATCCCCTCTGTGCATTTCCCTGCGAGGTCCACCACGAACCCGATGACTTGTGTGGGGCAATTATTTCTTACAAGCTTTCCAGATATGAGTTGGCAAGCGAGGTGCACTGCGCCATCCTGGATAGAGGCTACCTTGTAGCCTCACTTTCCCTTCTCAACTTCGTCGTTTGCCTCCTTAATAATCTATGCCAGGGAGCAATCTGAGGTCTTCTCTGGTTATAACTGTTGAGGGTCGGGCCCCTACATGCTCAATCCTGTAATCAGGTGGATCAACGCCGGATCCACAGTAATCCGCCTGTCGAGCCGCAAGTATCCACCATGATAGCATGACAAGAGGAGTTTAACGCAAGTGTTAACCTCTTGATGTTGGCCAAAATGAGGAATTTGCATTACATTAAGTATCGTGGACTGTGCCAACTCCTTAATCCAAGGCCGGGAGACTATGCAAGGCTTCTTCCCAGTTGTCTTCATCAGGTATCTATGAGGGGCGAGCATGCCATATTTCTTTCGGTCTCCAAGGTTAAAGTCACTATTATTCAGGGATGGGATCTGTCCCAACTGGCTTCCAGCTACGTGTATCCCCTTCAGGATGTACGTGGTGATCAAAGTGTACTCGCAGTCCCGTGGGATGCTGTCGTGGTTAACCACACTAGCCAAAGGCGGGATATAATTAGGTAAGATCAATGAGATCTACTTTGCATTAGCCAGATAATCGCGATGCTTACTTCACTTCTCAGTCACGAGGTAAGTATGGCCCGAACGTCATGCAATCGAAGGGGAAGCCTACAATACCCTAGTCGACGATGCCTGAACACCTTGAGACATAGCTCTATCAGCCATAAACTTCTGAAAGACCTCTTCGACAAACTTCTCTAACTCAGTCTGTTCGCCCAACATTGTCACTTTTAAATGGATAAGTCAGGGTAGATGAACAGACAGACGGGGTAAACAAGCGGATGATGATGTCTAGGTTCTGAAATCACAGCTCGACACACAATTAGTTCTCTATTAACAATGTTAATAACGGATGGTGAAAAGAGGTCCCGACGCAGCGTCAGACGGGTTAAATAAGCGAACATCGTAACAGATTCTTCCAACGGGCAAGACTGCTTCCATTAATGAGAATCTGTCCATCACGATGCGGTCTCAACATCCCAAATGTGGTCTATTCACCCACAAATGCATTTCCTACCTGTTCTAGAGTGTCGTTCTAACGGTTGGGGCGCCTCCAACGGTCATATAGCTTCGCCAAGGTGAAGTCCCATTCTGCAAGGTTTTGCTGTTCTGGTGAGGTTCAAATCCTGCAAACCTACCTTCTGTGAAGTCTTCTCTGTAACTCCCTATAGCTTTTCCAACCTGGCTTTCTTCTTACCGAGCTTCCTTGCCTTCTTTCCTGTGATATGAGTCTCTCTAACTATTTCTGGATTCCTCTTTCCATTCTTATTCTTAGTTTCTCTTATCGTAGTGGCTTCGCAGTGCTGATGCACTTCCAATGGGTTTGAATTTAATATACTTTCCCTTACCACTTCTTGGGTGGATTTACTTTCTTCTTGCATGGATAGGTCCTTCAAACCTTCTTGCATTATTTCGACCTCGACAAATAATTCTCTTGCCTTCCATTTCTTCGACTTAACTTCTCATTCTTCTATCAGTCGATCTATTTTCCTAGCTATGAAATCCCTTAGTTCTTGCCTTTTCATTTCTGTATCTTCTTCCTCTACTTTCCTTCTGATTTGATCCTTCTCAATCCAAGTCTTTCCTAACAAAAGTGGGAATGGGGCGCTATTCTCAGTAAACCTAATAACTTCAAATTCCTCTTCTGTTGATGTTCCATGAATAATAACAGCTACATTAGTAACTCTTCCACATAGGGTTATCATCTTTCCTTTAAACAAGCCTATCCTTCCCAGTGAAGGTACCGCAATAGGCTTTCCCAAAATTTCCCAAGTGCTTTCTATCATAATATTCACTGGTGTTTCCTCATCCAAGACATAATCTATGTCGAAGTCTCCTATTCTTGCACTTATGTGCTGTTTTTATTTCATGATTTCTTATAAACCGACATCTTTGTGATCGTTCATTGCTTCTTTTAACTGTACTAATGTAGTATGAACTTCCTCCGATCCTTTCTCTTTTTGATCTTCTAGCATGCTCTTATTCTCTTGACTCATGTTCATTTGTTCAACTTTAGCAATCGTCCTTGGGCAATCCTCAACGTCATGACCAACAATTTTACAACAAAGAAAAATAAGACCTATACCAGGGCATTTCTTAGCAAGATGTCCCGGTCTTCTATAGTTATAACAGAGTGTCAATCCTCTCTTCCTCTTGTACTGCGCACTAGGATCACAGTGCTGGACCTGCAATCTGCAAAAATTCTTTCTAGGTTTCTTCATCCAATTATTAGTCCAAAAATTCTTTCTATGCATAGGAATAACATATATTTCTTCATTTCTATTTGCCTTACTTAGCTCAACTCTTTATTCCTGCTACGCCCTAGCTTTCAGACTAAGACAAAATCTATTAAACATACTTAAATTCATGCTTTCGAAACAAAAATTTCCACTTATCTTACTCCTATGAAAGCACAAGGCTTTACCTTTTTCAATATCTTACCTCTTTTCTCAGATCGAGTTTCTTTCTTAGCACAGAGCTTCGCAAGTCAAGTAGAGTACCGCACGCTACAACAACAGATCTATGCACAAGCTTCTCTTTTCTTTACTTTAGTTCCCAAAAATCACAGTTTCAGGTCTCGACAACATAACCATTTGTTGGCACAGGGGCAGACCTAGGGTTCAACGCTTCAACAATGCACCAACAAAACCCTAACTACCGGCCCTTTCAATAACACCTGCGAAGCAGACAAAGTCTCACCCGAGGTAGAGGCAGGGGGGGTTACAGGACTCAGGTCTCTGTAACGAAGATGGGACACAAATATGTGATTATAACACTTTGCAAAGTACTTAGAAGATAACATGCATTAGCTTATCAACTTCATTCACATCACATAACCAACCCTAAGGATAGATCGATGTAGTGACAATGACAAAATACGCATCGCACTTCGCATCATAAGTTAGATCTATCACATTCAACATAAATAAATCACTAAGAATTCATAGATCTATATATCATATATAACAATCAATGCACTAAGCAGTTTCACAACATAAACATCATAGCACAAAGAAAACCATCAACACATGATATACGTGGTTCACCCCAGTATGGGGCTACGTCCACCAATTGATTCTTCTTCTTTATTACTCTTCAATCTATTACATTCTTCTGCTCCTATGCACCAAACCACAGAGCCAAGCTTCGCACCAGACATGTGATCTGCGCACTAAGCACCAGATCCAATTCCCAAAATCAGGTCAAGGCACAAAGCCAACTCCTCTATCAAGCACAAAACCTTACATATGTGTTCTGTTGCACAAAGCAACTTAGAACTACTTGCCTCTTTTACTTAGCCAATTACATCCCCTTCTACCACTACTTTTCATTCTTACAATCTTATTCTTATTTATACTTTTACATTTACAAAAAGGCCTAATCATGGGTAAACCCATGGGATAACATCCCATAAAACCTAATACAAAACCCTAATGAACCCCTTGCTGGGTCCACAAAGCCCACAAAATAAGTGAGATCCGCGATCTCAGCTCCGCCTAAGCGGTCCTTCCTCGATCACTGCATCGAAGTCCAAAAAGTGGTCAACCTAGACCAATGTTTCCTCAAAACTTGGTTGAGGGCCAACAATCACCCTCCCAAAATGCATGATTCATTTCTCATTTCCACCGGCCTTTCCTCTCTTATCAAGAAAAAAATAAGGCCCTTGGAATTCAAGCATAGTTATAGGTGATGAAAGCACATTGCACCAAGATATTTCATCCTAGGACCACATCGGTGACTTATGCAGGAAATAATCCCTAGAATAGGAATTCCCTACCACATCAAGTCTCCATAACATGATTTATGGAAAGCTAATGGATCAAATACAACCAAAAGTAGAAATGCTTTGCACATGGGAAGTCCAAATCAAAAATTCCCTAGCTTTGAGGAGGCCTATGGCATGATAAGTGACAAACGAAAGAGCTGACGAAGGAATGCTTTAGATTAGAGCACTAGTTTGGTCAAAGGATATCATTGGATGATGAACATTTCACTTCCAGGGAGTGTCTTGGCAACTTGATCATGAATATACCCTTTTCAAGAGCAACATATATTGCAAAAATGGTTTTAAAAGCATGATAAAGTGAATTTATAGGGAATTATATATTATTCGAGGCATGTTCCACATATTTGGAGGCATGCTTCACCCATGAGACATTTGGGACAAGGAAACTTGTTTTGAGGCATCTTTTACATATTTCGAGGAAATTCCATTGCATAAGGAATTTCACATGTATGATTGGCATAGTCCAATCCCCTCACATAACAAATGCATACTCAAAAGAATTAGAATGATGACATTGGACCAAACATACCTATACAAATTAAATGAGGTCCCAAGTCAAAATTGGACCTATAAGCCAAAGAAAGATCAAATTAGGACATCATCGTTACTCATGAGGAGGTGCATTAGTGCTATATGTCTCTCCAAGTGGTGTGTTAGGGCTAAGGAAGGCTCCAAAGCACATAAGAAATCTATAGGTAGGTGTGCCCTAGGTAGGAAGAGACTTTCTATGAATTATCTTTCATTTTTTAAATGCTCAATGGGTGAAGCCCAATTTTGGGAAGGATAAAGATACACATAGAGGAAAGATTCATTTTCTAGAGGCATGGTGGGAAGTGTGGGATATTCCCTCCAATATTAGTTGAATATCTATTGGGAGGAAGAAGTTAAGGGGCATTTTAATGTGAGGTTGTTCATCTTTCTTTTACTTTTCTTAGGTTGATTTGATGGCAAGAGATTACTAATACTAATATGATGGATTAATATTTATAGAAGCCATTTTTCTCCAATAAGAGAATGTTAGGGTTGAGGTGAAGCACTTCCTTTCTCTTGTTGTAGTCATTTTGTTTATTGAAGGAGATTTACTGCTGCAATTTCTTGGTTAGGCTTGTTCACTCTATTTTGAGGACCACCCTAACAAGGGTTTAGAGGTTAACTGTGGCATGTTTAGGCCCTCTTGATATTTTGGTGAAATAACCCTTGAAGAATGATGTATTGTTGGTCATTCATTCTTTAAAGAAGGATTTCTACTATTGTCTATGTTGGAGATACAAGGAATTAGGTAGATCAAAGGACTAGAATTCCAAAAGAGAGGTGGTGTCTAAAGATGTTGTTATATCACTTAAGCACAACTAAGCATAGATCAACATACATAAAAATGTGAGGAACGATAATATTTCCATACACAATGTTGTCGCAAGAGTCGACTCTAGGCTGTAATAGAGCCAATCCTTAGCACATTTTAAAATGAAAAATTTATTTATCGTTCAGAACTTAACTTGGGTTGCAGCAAGCCAAACCCTGAAAATTTAATTTTGAGTGCACTTCTGACCTAATACACTCAGAGACAGTTCTCTAAACAGCGAAGGGCTCTTTACTCAGGAATATTCAATGATTACAGTAAGAAGGCCAGATTTCTTATTAGAAAAGGTGTTTAATCAGGTCTGGAGGT
>JASDQU010305596.1:43419-58387 GCA_032191745.1 Picea mariana | reverse complement strand
CTCAATACCACGTTGCTAACTAGTAGATCCAAAACCACGGCTAGTCTCCTCCTGAATGAAATTGTCCCGGAGCCTCTCCCAACTAGGCATATGCTCACAGGCCACGATACCATGGACAAAACTCTCCCATGATTTGGTAAAGCCATTCAAGGTTGTCCGTATTGTTAGCTTTTATAGCTCGATAGGTACTCCGCATATGTTGTCTTGTATGCGGAAGTAACCTTGTATTTACACTACTAGGCACTTGACTTTGTAAAGGGTTTTTATAAAGTTGTAATAAAGTGGTTCTTTTATGTAAGTCACTTTTTAATAAAGTGTACCTTCTAATATTAAAGTGACTTTATTTCATGTGCACTTATGTTAGAAAGTGAATTTGTACGTTAATATTTTAAGTGATTTATTTTGGAGAGAGTGAATCATGTCCCTTTATCATGTAAAGGCAAGATTAGATCTCGACCTTTGGATTTAGGGATGGGGAAGGTGAAAAGACACTTGGAAGGTGAAAGGTCATTTTCGAATTATAAGAGAATGTATTGGGTAGTGTGCAAGACACAATGAAGAAGAGATTGAGAGAAATTTTCGAGAAAGCTTGAGAGAGGAAAGTGAGCAGCAAATTTTTGGCACAGATTCCAAGGGAGATTGAGCACATTTCCCAAGGAGAATTTTTTGTTTAGGAGCAACTATGATTTATTGTTGAAGACAGGCCATACTATACGAATCCGTACAAATCGTACAGCATCAATTTTGGGCACAAAAATCGAGGCAAGTGTAGGCACGATTTTCAAGGTAGCTTTTGGTGAATTTTCTCTTGGAGGTCGATCGTACAAGAGGGAAGGTACAGCATCCTATTGTGGGCACGAAAATCGAGGTGTTGATTTCAATAAGGTTGTAATATACCAGATATAAAAAGTATGCAGAACAGAAATAAAATGCTAGAAATGGCTGAATAACAGCAATATAACCAGAACAATCACCACAATAACACTGAAATGATACAAGAATAACAACAAAAATAACACTTTGATTCTGAGAGCAATGTTCACGGGCCTCTTTGAGGGGGCAACCTCCATTGGAGCAGAGCTCTATTACAATAATCTCCAAGCTAGGGTTCTCATACCCTCGACTCCTATTTATACTAAATATGTCTATCAAAAGAAGCATCTAGAGGAAGATCCTTCTAGAAGCGGAAGCTTCTATTAGGTCTTCTTACATTCGACTTATTCTATTTTATTGCAAGGCCTTATTAATATTGACCTTTATTACATCTGAATATATTGTTCTACCTATGTGTGGGTTAGGACCCTAACATGTCCTCCCCCTTAAAAACAGCCTTGTCCTCAAGGCTTGAGATGTGGAAATTGCTGCAGAATGGTAGTTGGTTCCCAAGTGGCATCTCTTGGAGTTGTATCTTTCCACTGGACTAACACTTCCTTGATAGTTCTCTGACGCAGGCGACGCTCACGCTAGTCCAAAACTGCTTGTGGTTGTAGCCAAATGGATCCTTCTTTGGCTAACTCGGGAAGGTTGGTTTGAATTTGGCACTTAGTTCCAATCACCTTCTTTAAGCATGAAACATGAAAAACAGGATGTAGCTTCAAATGACTAAGCAAAGCTAACTGATAGGCCACCTATCCCACACGCTTGAGAACGGTATAAGGACCATAAAATTTGGACGCTAGCTTCTGACAATGCTCAGCCTTGAGGGAATTTTGCTTGTAAGGTTGCAGTCGAAGAAACACCTAATCCCCTTTTGCAAATTGACGTTCAGAGCGACCTTGATCTGCTTGTTGCTTCATGCAATTCTGTGCCATGACCAAATTCTCTTTGAGGGTACGGAGAATAGCCTCTCGAACTGTAAGTGTTTGGTCAACCGCCTGGACCTTCGAGACACCAGGTAAGTATGAGAGAACTGAAGGTGGCTTCTATCCATATACCGCTTTAAAAGGAGTCATGCGTGTAGCTGTATGGTATGAAGTGTTGTACCACCATTTAGCTAGGGGTAACCATTGAGCCCACTGATTTTGCTTTTTCGAGGTAAAACACCTCAATTATGTTTCCAAACACTTGTTGACAACTTTCGTTTGACCATCAGTCTGGGGATGATAAGTTGTGTTGAGATGCAACTGGGTGCCTTGTAGCTTGAACAGTTCTTGCCAAAAATTGCTTGTGAAAGTTGGGTCGCGATCAAAAACAATAGAGTGTGGCATGCCATAAAGCTTGAAGACCTGATCCATGAAAATTTGAGCCACCGTGGATGCTGTAAACGGGTGTTGAATAGCACAGAAATGAGCATACTTGGAAAGGCGATCAACAAACACCATGATGACTGATTTATTTCCCGATTTGGGTAAGCCTGTAATAAAATCCATAGAGATATCCCTCCAAATAGCAGGTGGAATCGGAAGCAGTTGTAATGTACCCGGAGATTTGACTGTTTCTCCCTTGTTGCATTGACACACATCACATTCAGCGACAAAATTACGAATGTCCTGTTTCATACCATCCCAAAAAAAGAACATTTGACCCTTTCATAAGTTTTGGTGAACCCGGAGTGCCTCGCTGTGGGTGTAGCATGAAGCTCAGAAAGTACCGTGGATTTAAGCTTTGATTATTTACTTAAATACAAACGGCCTTTGTATCGAAGCTCATCATGGAGCCAAGAGTACCCTAGGGAAGCTAGAGCATTGGACTGTAATTGTTGGATCAAATGCAAACTTTTGGGATTTTGTAGCCATTCCTGGCGAACGGCTTGGAGCCGATCTGGTACAATGAAAGAAAGAGAAAAAAGGGATCCTTCGTCTTCATATTTTCGGGAAAGTGCATCCGCAACGACATTGTCTTTGCCTTTCTTGTAAATGATCTCATAATCATATCCAAAGAGCTTAGTCACCCATTTTTGTTGCTCCGAGGAGGAAATGTGTTGTTCCAAAAAATACTTAATGCTTTGATGGTCTGTCTTAATTTGGAAGCATTGCCCCAATAGATAAGGGCGCCACAGATCAACGGCATGCAGAATAGCCAACATTTTCTTTTCATAGATTGATTTGCCCAGATTTCTTTCAGATAGTTGTTTGTCAGTAAAGGCCAAAGGCCGACCCTCTTGCATAAAGACAGCACCAATTCCTTTCCCTGAAGCATCACATTCCAAGACAAAGGTCTTTGTGAAATCAAGAAGGGCCAGGACTGGAGTGGTGCACATGGCCATCTTCAAGGTTTGAAAAGCTTGAGCAGCGGCTGAAGTCCAAGTGAAAGAGTTCTTTTTTAGGAGAGCAGTGAAAGGTGCTACAATCTTTCCATAATTCTTAACAAACTTGCGATAATAACCTGTTAAGCCCAGAAATCCACGCAAGCTTTTGAGAGTCTTTGGGTGAGGCCAGTTTTTCATAGCTTCAATCTTTTTAGGATCCACCCTGACGTCGTCCTTGCCAACCAGATGACCCAAGTACTCTACTTCTGAGGCACCAAAAGCACATTTAGACTGTTTCAGGAAAAGTTGGTGCTGAGAGAGTAGATTGAGAACTCGATCCACATGAGCAAGATGGTTTGTCCAGGTTTTGCTAGAGATGAGGATATCATCAAAGAAAACTAAGTCAAAATGACGTAGAAAAGGACGGAAGACATGATTCATGAGGCTTTGGAAGGTGGAGGGGACATTACACAAGCCAAAGGGCATGATCAAAAACTCATAGTGGCCCTCATGGTCAAATTGCATGGTTAATTCTTTAAAATCCATGAGAATGGGACCCAAAGTCCTTAGTCAGTCTACACCCAACACAATGTCACAACCGCCCATGTCGATAGCAAACATATGAGATTTCAGGTGGTAGTCACCAATTTGGAGACGCACATTTTCACAACGCCCTCCACATTTCATGGAGCCACCATTGGCAATCATGATTTGGAAATTATTGACAGCATGGATGTAGCAATGAGTTTCTTGGGCAATGCAGCGATGAATAAAAGTATGGGTGCTTCCACTATCAACCAAAATGATGACCTTCCGATGCTTGATGTAACCGATTAGCTTGAGGGTTTGGGGTGCGAAGAAACCAGTGAGAGCATTGAGGAAAATGACCGATTCTACTTCGGGAGGGTCTGAGTGAGGTGTTATGTCAGTGGTTTCAGGTGACTCAGATACAAGGGGAGTTTCAACATCCTCTTCCAAAATATCCTCGAAGATGGCCATAAAAAGATTGTGTTCCTTACACTTGTGGCCCGAGAAATATTTGTCATCACAATTATAACAAAGGCCTTTGAGTTGACGTTCAGCGATTTCAACCCTGGCCAATTTTTGGATCTTTAATGGAGCAGAGGGAGTAGTGGGATTTACTGGTTTAGGGCGAGGAATAAAGGAAGGTTTCCGGTTTTGAAAAGATACAACTTCTTGTGCTTCTTTAGCTCTTTTAGTAGCCTCCACCCAACTCTGAGGCCGAGCCATGAGGACATGGGCCCGAATCTCATCCTTCAGGCCACTGATAAAACACTCTCGGAAAAAGGCATCAGACATGCCCTCTGTCCAAAAAGCTAGGCGCTCAAAGGCAGCTATAAAGTCTTCCACTATTCCTGATTGTTTCAACTTTATCAAACGGCCCAAATGGTTGGTGTCAGTGTCAAAGCGTTCATAAAGCTTTGCCACAAAGTGTGTCCACCATTGCCAACGTTCTTGATCTAGATGGAGAACACCATACCGGAGTTTGGCCAAGTCATCTGTAATGTCGTATAAAGAGAAATAATGTTCCATTTGGGTTACCTAACCAGTGGGGTCCAAGCCATCAAATTTGGTCACATCCACCCGCAGAAAGCGTAGGTCACGTTGAAAGTGATGGTGCTGAAAGTTATGGGAATGAGAGGAATGTTCACCTTCAGTATGTGGAGGTGAGTCAAAGGAAGGGTTATCTGTAGGGATATGCAACTTGTTGCAGAGTGTCGAAAAGACAGATTCAAGTTGGGTGGTCAAGTCTTGTTTGATTTCCTCCATTGAGGACTGCATGGTTGTATTGATGGCGGGAACATTGGCACTGAGTTGTTTCACTTCTTGTTGGGTCTCGGTGAAACTAGATTGCAAGGTATTGAAGCGAGCTTCCAAGTCTTGGCTACGGGTATGGGCCATGAGGACGAGGGAACCGAAAAGGGGCTGGTGGGGTCAAAAATTTTGTCGAAAAATGATATGTATGAATGTGATAAGGGCGAAGAGATGAATCCAATGGAATAGGTCTCAAATAATGGTGAAAAAAATTCCAATCTAAAGAATACTGTAGTGATGAAATGCCCAAATGCTTAACCAAGAAGAAATGTGTAGTTACTTGGCAACCCGAACACAGTTGCGCGGCAATAGATCTTGTTTGTTTTAATTTGTTTATGTTTATGTCCCCAAGGGTTAAGTATTCAAGGGTTCTACAGACAAGGGTTTGCCCTGTGCTCTCTCATATACATGCGGGGTCCAACAGTAGTACTCAGCCCAATATCTCAGGGCACTAACTAAGGAGGATAGATTGTACCCTTAACCGTACTACCTGACTACCCAAGTACTAGAGAGTATCTTCCCGAGTGTTGTTCTCGGTGGCATTATAGCAGTCAGGCAGCCAATCGGTTTATCTAAAGAGGGCTTCAAGAAATCTAGGTCGATCCATACACAGGTGTTGTTTGATGCGCTGCCACTCGAAGGGGTACCAACAGGAGTTACAAGGGTGGCCAAAAGATGTGCGCTTAAGCACCACTTGTGTTTCTTGCATGTATGAATCCCTCAACCGCGGGTTTCTGCGTGTAACGACAGATCTTTGTGGCTCAAAGACGTCAGAATACGTCTCTACCCTGGAAAAAAAAATTACCCACAATTTCTGCCAAGGAAAGTGCTTTGATACCACTTGTAATATACCAGATATAAAAAGTATACAGAACAAAAATAAAATGCTAGAAATGGCAGAATAACAGCAATATAACCAAAACAATCACCACAATAACACTGAAATGATATAAAAATAACAATAGAAATAACACTTTGATTCTGAGAGCAATGTTCACGGGCCTCTTCGAGGGGGCAACCTCCAGTCGAGCAGAGCTCTATTACAATAATCTCCAAGCTAGGGCTCTCATACCCTCGACTCCTATGTATACTAAATATGTCTATCAAAAGAAACATCTAGAGGAAGATCCTTCTAGAAGCGGAAGCTTCTATTAGGTCTTCTTACATTCGACTTATTCTATTTTACTGCAAGGCCTTATTAATATTGACCTTTATTACATCCGAATATATTGTTCTACCTATGTGCGGGTTAGGACCCTAACAAAGGCCGTACAGTTGTACGGATTTGGCACAATTTTCTAGACAGAATGTTTGTGGGACAGATTATGTTCGTAAGTGATTCTCTTGGCTGCTAAATGTACTTTTGTTGCTAATATACTTTCCTGAAGCGAATAAAATCTCTCTCTCTCTCTCTTTGGGTTTCCCCACATTGGGGTTTTCCTTGGCTAGTTGCCTAAATTTCTGAGTATTACATGGATATGTGATTATTGTTCATTGTGTTTATTCCACTGCAAAAGTGCTTGGCAATGTGTATTTTTTCTCATAATATTTTTTGAATATGAATTTATATATTTCAGAGTTCATAGATGGCAGCTATCTCTAGGTTGCTAAGTGTATGACAGAATTTAATGCATGTCGATTTTGTCATTAAATTTCTACATGGTCTCAGAGCTTGGGAAGCTCTGAGTTACAATGAGCAGTGAGATTTTTGGGCAAGATTTGAAGGGGGGAAACTTGATTGTTTGTTTTCCATTTAACAGTTGACAAGGAGATGGTTGTTTGCATCAGGGATGAGGACCGGTTGGATGGGATTTCCAACTATTTGCAATGGAAAGTAGGGATGTCAGCGATTCTCAAGGAGAACAAAATTTGGAGCTTTGTTGGCAACATAGTCATTGTTCCATCAGTGGACCCTATAGCTTTGGATTTACATGAGGTAAAGGAGGCCAAAGCTCAGAGGCTTATTCTGGATGGGGTGAAGGACCACCTTATCCCACACTTGGTTGAGAAGAAGACAGCCAAAGAGATGTGGGATGCACTTAAAACCTTGTATGAGGCAAAGAATGAAAACCGAAAGATGGCCTTGAAGGATAAACTCCATGATACCAAGATGGGTTGGGTAAGGGGGAGAGTGTGTCTTCTTATCTTACCCTGGTAGCTCAAGTGAAAGATGAGTTGACTGTAGTTGGGGAGGTCAAATCGAATTCAAAGTTGGTGAGGATAGACTTGAAAGGCTTCACCAAGGAATGGGAAGTCTTCGTGAAGTGTGTGGTGGGTTGTGAGCATCTTCCAGATTGGAGCAGACTATGGGACAATTTCACTCAGGAGGAGATTCAGGAAGGATCTCAGAGCAATTGACAGAACTTAGAAGACGGATGGAGCTAATGAAGATGTAGCTCTTGTAGCAAAGGGCAAGGGGAAGAAGAAAGGAAATTCTAGGAGGGACTTGAGTAAAGTCAGATGTTACTGTTGTAACAAGTTGGGGCACCTTGCTTCTCAATGTCCTGGGAGGAAGAAGAAGAAGAAGGAACAAGAGGGGCCTGATACAGCTGCTACAGCACCTATGGAGGACTTTTCATCCAAGTTTCATAAGGAATTTTCTTTGGTTACTCTAGTATCCAATGTCGGTAGTGGAGGATTTGGGGTGATAACAGATGAATTGTTGACAATGGAGCCTCTTGTCACATGACGAGAATTTGGCGAGCATTCCTTATTATCGTAGAGACAGGTCCTGATCGGATGGTGGAGAGTGAAGGAGGTATGGCACGAGTTGTACGTGGAGTTGGAAGGGTTAGATTCCGACTAGAGTATGGGGCACTCGCGGAGGTTGATGGAGTTCTCTTTGTTCCAAGGTTGAGGGTTAACTTACTCTAGGTCTCAACCTTGGAGGATGTTGGATATTGTACATTGTTCAAGAGGGGACATGTATTTATCTACAAGGAGGGAGCGGATCCGATTGAACCACAGCTAATTAGTGATCGAATGGATAGGTTGTACATATTGCGAGGACAACCTTCAAGTTATGATTTAGCGTCGGATGAGGAGCAGGAGGCTCCTGAGACTGCGATGGGCCCAAGGATTCAGTCTTGCATTCCGAGGGAAGAGAGGGAGTCTCTTCTAAGCACCAACAGGAGGCTCAGCTAGTGTGATCGAACCGAAGCTCAGGTTGGAGTGGATTCTCCTAAGAGCTCAAGGTTCAGAGTGGTTGTCAGGAGGAGGTCTTATGGTTCGAGTTTTGTGCAGGTGTTGAGGTTGGCTCCAGGTTTAGAGGGAGATCCTACTACAAACAGTGTGATGGGACCGGTGTTGAGATTTGGGTACCTTGGAAAGTGGTCCCCTTGTGTTTGTGAGCCTCTAAATATAAGAGGGAAATACTTTGTACCATGTATTTTATGTCTAATTTCACTTTGACTTAGGAGACTATTTTAAAAGTGAAATGTGGTCATTTTAGCCTAAAATGACTATTAATTCACTTTGTGGGTGAATTGAGGGACATAAAGTGAAACTATGGAAACTTAAGTAAAGTGGGTTTAGAGTTGAGATTCTTTTGGAGAGATCTCAACCATTAATTAGGGATGAGATGAGATGATCTCATCCACACATACTTTAGGTTTTCTCATGTTTCCTTAAGAGGGGCGCATAGGGCAAAGAGAGGATTATTCTCACTTGTATGTTCACCAAAGGAGCTTGGAGAAGGGCAAGAGGATGAGAATGGAAGCATTGGGTGAGGAAAGCGTGGGTGCCCCCTTTCATGGAGGTAGCCAGGAGGCTTAGACCCTCATTTATTTGTGGAGGTTGTTATTGCTAGGAGGAAGGCGCACTTGAGGAGGAGGGCGCGCAGCTAGCGCGGAGGTCTTGCAGTGGTCAGATTGCTCTGAGGACAATTTCAGTGGAGAGGCAACACACGAGAGCACATTGTGGTGTAAGGGTTTCTCCCTCAGAGCTTCAGGGAGCAAGGGCGCTTCATTTCAGTGGATTGAGCAACTTGTGAGAAGGGTGCACCATGCTAGGGCGCATCTCTATCTCTTAGACTTGTGTTACAGCTTGAGACAAGTTGTTATTGTATCAGGTTCATTTGTTCATGTACTTGTTGTATTCCACTTTCTATTCTCCACATATATAAACTCATATTCCAAACTAGTTTTCCCCTTGGGGTTTTATCCAGGGTCATATTGACCAAAAATACCTGTGTTGATTTTCATGTATGCTAGTGTTTAGAACAACATTATTTCAGTAGTAAGGATCTCTGGGTGTGTTACATAATTTATGGTATGCATGTGCTAACATCTTGGTTACAAAAACTACATGTTAGAGCACCTAAATGGCCTATGTAACCGTAACAAAACAACAAAGAAGTTCTTGAACAGTTTGTTGTTATAAAACAACAACAAACCCTTGTTTGACAGTTGAAACTTAGGGCCAACTTGAGGTCAAAGACAGACCTAGTTGGCAGCTTGTTAGGACTTGGAAAATCTTCAACCGAATGATGGTGATGGCAGCGAGTACATCCCTCGCTAAGAGGGAGTGTTAGCTTTTATAGCTCGGGAAGTACTCTGCATGTGTTGTCTTGTATGCGAAAGTAACCTTGTATTTACACTACTAGGCACTTGACTTTGTAAAGGGTTTTTATGAAGTTGTAATAAAGTGGTTTTTTTATGTAAGTCACTTTTTAATAAAGTGTTCCTTCTAATATTAAAGTGACTTTATTTCATAAAGTGCACTTATGTTATAAAGTGAATTTGTACTTTAATATTTTAAGTGATTTATTTTGGAGGAAAAGAATCATGTCCCTTGATCATGTAAAGGCAAGATTAGATCTTGGCCTTTGGATTTAGGGATGGAGAAGGTGAAAAGACACTTGGAAGGTGAAACGTCATTTTCGAATTATAAGAAAATGCATTGGGTGGTGTGCAAGACACAATGAAGAAAAGATTGAGAGAGATTTCCGAGAGATCTTGAGAGAGGAAACTGAGCAACAAATTTTTGACACAGAGTCCAAGGGGAAGTTGGGCACATTTCCCAAGGAGAAATTTCTATTTAGGAGAGTTGTGATTTATTGTTGAAGACGGGTCGTACTATACAGATCAGTACAAGCCGTACAGCAGCGAGTTTGAGCACAAAAATCGAGGTGTTGATTTCAGCAAGGCCATACAACTGTACGAATTTGGCACGATTTTCTAGGCAGCAAGCTTGTGGGACAAATTGTGTTTGTAAGTGATTCTCTTGGCTACTAAATGTAGTTGTGTTGCTGATATACTTTCCTGAAGCTAATAAAATCTCTCTCTTTGGGTTTCCCCACATTGGGGTTTTCTCTAGTTGGTTGCCTAAATTTCTGAGTATTACATGGATATGTGATTGTTGTTCATTGTGTTTATTCCGCTGCAATAGTGCTTGGCAATGTGTATTTTTGCTCATAATATTTTCTGAATATGAGTTTATTATTTCAGAGTTCATAGATGGCAGTTATCTCTAGGTTGTTGAGTGTATGACAGAATTTAGTGAATGTTGATTTTGTCATTAAATTTCTACACGTACCAACTCTGAGGAATCTATTATATCGCCAACTGCACCCAACTCATCTCGAATCTGAGTGAATCTCGAGGGGTATGAAGAAACTGTCTCTGTCTTCCCTATCTTGGTGCCCCTCAGCTTCTCCTGAAGCACCATCTTGCGATTCTGGTTAGGACTCTGATAAAGACTACAAAGAGACTACCACATCCGATATGCATAATCTTTCCCAGAAATGTGAGGAATCACGTGATCTTTCACCGCATCAAGGATTGTTCTTTTAGTTCTCTTGTTCTGTCTCTGAAACTCAGCAAAGAGAACCACATCTGTAAGAGGTACTACGAGATTCTCCACGATCTCCCATAACAATTTCTTGTCCAGAATCATCACTATCCTTGCCTTCCAAGGTGACCAATTACTTGCGCCTGCAAGTCTATCCTCTACNATGAAGAAACTGTCTCTGTCTTCCCCATCTTGGTGCCCCTCAGCTTCTCCTGAAGCACCATCTTGCGATTCTGGTTAGGACTCTGATAAAGACTACAAAGAGACTACCACATCTGATATGCATAGTCTTTGCCAGAAATGTGAGGAATCACGTGATCTTTCACTGCATCAAGGATTGTTCTTTTAGTTCTCTTGTTCTGTCTCTGAAACTCAGCAAAGAGAACCACATCTGTAAGAGGTACTACGGGATTCTCCACGATCTCCCACAACACTTTCTCGTCCAGAATCATCACTATCCTTGCCTTCCAAGGTGACCAATTACTTGCGCCTGCAAGTCTATCCTCTACCCTCAAACCTGCCACCGCCAATGCTGCCATCCGATGCTAAACTGCTACACTCTACCCAAGCAAAATCTGAACAACTGAAATCAACCTCAAACACAATAGTCTCAAGTGTGAAAAATGAGGCTTCCAACCAAGTGTAAATTTTCCTAATAGGCACAAAAACCGAGGCACTTTCAAATCTAATTCTCCTTCTTGTTTTGGACTAAAAAATTGCTGTCCAAAAACAGCCAACAGATCTGATCTTTGCCCCACAAAAATCTGCCCACTGAATGCTCCAAAAATCAGCCAACACGCTTGCCCTGAAACTCTGATAGCATGTAGATTTTGAATTTCATGTAGATTTTGAATGAACTAGAAGGCTACCCAACAGGTCTGTCTTTGACCTCTTGTTGGGCTCTAAGTTTGAGATAACAAAACTGTCCTTGCTGTTGTTTTAGGACAGCAATCAGGTCTGATATATTCTGCCCCAAATTCTGCCTTCAAGATGATGATTGGATGTTCTTTTAAGGTGCTCTTGCAAGCTCTTGCAAGTGTTTTCTTAACCAATGTTAGCACATGCATAAACCTCAAAACATACAACACTCCTCTAGGATCTTTTAACAACTAATTAGGCTGAAAATAACTAAGCATGCATGACAAAAGGACAAATCTGTTTTTGGTCAACATGACCCTGGAAAAACCCCCATGGGGAAAACCAGTTTGAGAGATAGATATATATTGGAGTCTTCAAGCAACAATACTAAAGGAAATAACATAAGAAGAACCTGATACAAATGTTAGCTCAGCAATGGAGTTCTTCTTGGGAAATGCGGCCCTAGTGCAATAGTGCACCCCCTTTCCTTTTGTGCCTAAAATGGAGATTTCTTGTGCCCATGTAGCTTGCTTGACCACTAGAAGGTGTTGGTGCCCTTGATTGGTGTGCCTTGTGCGCCCTTTGCTTGTGCCTGCTATGGATGCACCTCTCTCCAACTATGGATGCACCCCCCTTTCTCCTTGCACAAGTTCTTGCGCCCTCAACCAAGCAAGTGCACCCACACTATACCAAATGCACCTCTCTTCACCAAGCTTGGTGCACCCCCAATACCATGGATGAGCCCTTCTTCAAACTAGCTTGCCCCCTCAAGCTCTCAACCACACTTGCATCCCACAAGTGTGCCCACACAAGATCAAGAATGGCTTCCTCAAGCAATGTGCCCCTCCTTCACAAAGGTGTGCCTCTCTTCTTCTCTCCAAACCCTCACTTCCTCTCCTCCTCTTCTCTCAACTCTCTCAAGTGAAGAATGAGCCTCATCCTTACCCTTTTCCCTCCTTTCGCCTCTCTTTGGCCAAACCTAACAGACCAATGGCCTAGATTCAATCTAGCCAGGTCCAATCAATGGGTGAGATTCAATCTCAAAAATCTCACTTAGAAAACCCACTTTCTCAAGTTTCCTTAGTTTGCTTTGTCTATTAATTCACCCACAAAGTGAATTAATTGTCACTTTATGAGTTAAGTGACATATTTCACTTTTGACTTAAATCTCTTAAGTCAAAGTGAAATTAGAACATAAAATAAAGTATTAAGGGTAATAGTCTCCCCCTTTGTGTTTAGTGACTCACAAACACAAGGGGACCACTTTCCAAGTTACCCAAAACTGAACACTCACTATAATCGACCACACCAAGGATGCATACCAAGGGCAGCTTGTGTGCAAGGGATCTTCAATCAGCCAAGGATTGAGCAAGGGTGCAAGGTTCTTCAAGTTCAGCCAAGGAAAGGGAAGGGAGCATTCTTCAAGGAACTTGATTGCAAAGCTTGAGAGGAGCTTGCAAAGTGTACAGGTTCCTTTGTATTTACTTGCTTGTTGTATTTGCTGCTTGAAGCACTCCACATATATACATCTATCTCAAACTGGTTTTCCCTGGGGGGTTTTGTCCAAGGTCATGTTGACCAAAAACACAATGAGTTCATTTTTCATGTGTGCTTAGTTATCTATCAGACGTAAAGTAGTTAAAAGATCTAGACGAGTATTGTATGTTTTTAAGGTATTTGCATGTGCTAACATCAGTTACGAAAACACTTGCAAGGGCTCCTTAAAAAGAGCATCCAATCATAATCTTGAAGGCAGATTTGAGGCAGAGAAATATGAGACTTGTTTGCTGTCCTAAAACAGCAGCAAAGACAGTTCTGGAACCTTAAACATAGAGCCCAAGAGCAGGTCAAAGACAGACCTGTTGGGCAGCCTCTTAGTTCCTCAGAATTTTACATCACCTTGGTAGCCTTTCCCCACACTTCAAACTAAGGAAACTACCCTATACTAGGGGGGATCCCTATGAGTGAAGCTAAGCTACATCGTTGAGTGAGAAGGGGAAAACTCTAACTTGACTTGGCAAAGACTTGGTGATTTGTAACTACCCACTCTCAAAGTATGAGGCAATTTTGGTGAATAGATCATCAAACCACTAAACTTGAACAAGCTTTGAATGTGAATATGCTTAAATAAGTATGTTTGTTCATACAATGAGATTGTGCTTGGAACTATAAAGAAATAGAACTTGTTCAATCAGTCATGGAACAAAGTTGCTAGCAAAGTGTGAAATGTTTATCCAAAGGGCACAACAACACTTGAAATGTAACCATATGAGTATAGCATTACATCATGTCATTAGTATTAAAGGTCAAATATTATCATCAAATGCTATTGCATCAAAGAGATCATATGCCAAATAACTCTGTTTTAGACAGCAAGAAAATCTGAAGTATGTGTTTTTTAGATGCAATGCCAAACCATGAAATTACCAGACTTCTTGTTGTTATTAATGACAGTGAGGGCAGTAAATACTTGCTCAAAATACTAACCAATGATCACAAGTCAATCAGCATATGAATTTGGTAAATTATCTTGCTCAGTTTGTGATCATAAAAACAGTGATTCGGTGAAGTATTATCAAGAGGATGAAACACAATTGTTCTCTATTATAACACAGATTGTAAATATGAAAGCTCAGCTGTCCAATTACATAACCATTGAAATAAACTTGCTCATATGTGCTGGTACAGATGACTGTTAAGATAGCAAGAATGTTTAGTGTGTCTCATTTACTCATTTAACCATGATACTTACAAAAAACCATGCAAGGGCATCAACACTTAAGGTACATCGATTAGATATGTCATGTGTTTTTGTGAGCAAATTGTAACCATGCAAAACAGAGGTCCCAAAATGTATTTAAATTTTCAGTGCACTCCAAGCTTGGGATTTTAAGAAGTGAACAATCCCATGTATTGAGAGCACTATGTTATTACTTGATTAGATGGACTGTGTAAAAGGATTCCAGCTCTTAAAAATAATGCACCAGCAGTGGGTTAAGTGTCTTAAGATGTTTAATCTATGTGCATCAAAAGCTTTGATTAAGACTGTTTGTATTTCCAGATTAGACAAAGACAATATACCTGTAACAAACAGGTATGTAAACCATCAAACAGTAGCCTCATAAGCAGTGAGATGGATTCTTATTTACTGAGCCGTTTGCCCTAAGGAACAGGTTGTTCCTTAAATTAGTGCATCGATCTGTTTAAGGAGAAGTTTAAGACCATATTCATGCTGAAATGTTTGCTGGAAGATGAAGTAATAAACCAACTGTTGCAATTTACAAACCCTTGATGCAT
>JASDQU010305595.1:95287-117807 GCA_032191745.1 Picea mariana | reverse complement strand
CATTCTCTTTTAAGTTTTGGGAATCGTGGCATACCACATGATCCTTTTGAGTGATGACCCCACCAATCCCTTCCTTGCACACATCATTGCACACCACAAAATCTCCATCCAGATATGCAATACTCAATATTGGCACACTTGTCAAAATTTCTTTCAATTGTTGAAATCCCTCTTCACACTTGGAAGTCCCTTCAAATTTCACTCTCTTATTTTGCAAATAAGCGATTGGGATTGCAATATTTGAAAATCCTTTTATGAATATTTGGTAATAATTGGCCTCTATCTTCTCGGGATCAACTTTTATCCACTCTTCTGAAATAAAATTCTCCAAGCAGTGAATCTTCTTTTATAAATGATGCACTTACTTAGTTTGGAATACAATTTATGCTCTCTTTAAACTGGCAACACCATTCTTAAATTTTTCTCATGTTCCTATTTTTTCTTTGAGTAGATGAGTATATCATCTAGGAACACAATCAAAAACTTGTATAGGTATTCCATGAACACTCCATTCATTAGGAACATGAAAACAATTGGGGAATTTTATAGTACAAATGGCACTACCGTAAATTCATAATTCCCATATCTTGTTTTGAATGTTTTCTTGTTGGTATCTTCTTCCTTTATCCTCACTTGATGATAACCTAATCTCAAGTTAATCTTGGAAAATATTATTTCACCTTTCAGTTGATCAAATAGATCATCAATCCTTGGAAAATGATATTTGCTTTTTATAGTGACTTTATTTATCTATTTGAAATCAATACACAGCCTTAAGGTTTTGTCTTTATTCTTCACAAAAATAATTGGGGCTCCATAAGGTGACACACTTGGGTGTATATACCCCTTCTTTAACAACTCTCCAATTAGCATATGCAAATATTTCAATCCTAATGTGCCCATTATGTAAGGTGTCTTGGACACTAGGGAAGCTCCTGGGACCAAATTAATAGAGAAATCAATGGCTCTATTTGGTGGTAATCCTAGGATTTCCCCAAAAACATATTCAAAAACCCTCAAGATTGGACGGTATTCAACACTTGCCACAAGTTATCTATGGTTTCCTCTTCGATATGGGCTGCAAAAATTTTACATCCCTTCTTGAAACTCCTTTTCAGCTACATGGATGAAATTTTACTAATAGATATAGCTCTCATAATGACTTGAATATTTCCTTGTTGTACTTCCTCATCAAGACAAGTGATTGTATTGTTTTAACAATCTAGGACAACATGGTGTTTCTCCAATCAATCCATGTCATTTAGACAATCATATGAACCTAATGGTATTATGTTCACATATACCTTTGTGTTGAGTCCATCCATGTCTATTGGGAAATATTTAACCATCTCACTGATTTTCCTCTTAGCCCCTGTTAGCGTTAACATTGGCATCATTAATTTTGTCCTAAGAGCGCAATGTGAATTATAAAACTCCAGTAGTGTTTTCTCCGCATGAGTTTAAAATTTCCTCTATATGCTAAAATTGATGGTCTTTTGGTTATGAAACTCACAAGCTTGCACAGAGTTTTATATATCTATTGGCGAAAAATATTTTTATAAAAAATTAATGGGCTTTTAGCCCAATCTCCAAGTATATGTTGAAAGAAGCACCAAACACAAGACAACGCGCACCACATATAGGTTGAGGAGGAGAGCTCACAAAAATCATGTGCACTACGCGTCAATAGGATCTATGGGCATTTGGTCATCTAAATATATTAATGTGTGTTGTTTTTTTTACATATTGGATATAGTCCCACTGCACATAAAAAATAAAGAACAAGTGTTATATTCAAATCCAAGTAGTGCATATTGAGATCGCCCAGGGATGAATTTCTAGTCAAGTGTCAAATGCCAACAACATCAATATGAAAAGGAAATTGCCTGAAGAATGTTTGAAGCTTTAGTTTCAAGAGTGCCAACTATACTAGTGTGCTTAAGTGTCAAGTCAAGGAAAATTGGTCAAGGCAAGAAGAAAAGTAGGCTTGGATATGGTCGCCATCGCTCCCCATGTTATGAATGATCTCGTTCTTGGTCTCATGATTGCTCGGATTCTCCAAGGAGGCGTTATTCAATGCCTACATCACAAGCACTTGAAACCAAGTAGTGAGAATGAGCACTAACGAGAATATTCATATCAAGCACCCGTGAGTCAATACGTGAATGGATCGTCAAGAGAATAGCACATATATGAATGTCGACTATGGAAATCACACCCATACATTAAGAAAAAATCCAATGGAAGGAATTATGTGCCAACACAGAACCCACGGGTCAATAATGCACAACCAAAAAATGAATGCAATCTTTCAGAGATCGATGCAAAAACTTACTAAAGTTCCAGGGGGAGCACTCATGGTAAAATGCATGGAGGACAGTCGTGGAAGATGGATTTGCATGTGCCTAAGTTCTTATTTACAATCAGATATCAACAGGTGCTAGAGCATTGACAACATGGATGATGAATGCTTCTCAATACAACACTGTCACATTAAAGTGGATCAACACTATAATATGGCAAAGTTAACTCCAAATTCTTCATTCCAGACAAAGTAAATCATCTAACGATTACAAGTAGTATTAAAAGATTAAAATGCAACTATCAAATTAGCTCCACATTTTGAGGAGAAGAATCACTACATAAACAATTATTTCCAAGTATCCAGGGTAACCAACTCAGAAACATTCAAGCATACAGGTGGCATTTATAGGAGGATAAGTAGCAGAGCAAGTCGAGAACACTTGGCAGCAGTGGACCAATCTCATCATTTCTGGATCTAAAGGAAGTTGGTACTTAGTATTCAAGTTTTTAAGCATACAGGTGGCAAAGCATTGGAAAAAATCACTAATCAAAGGATTAGTTCTAGAAATCTGCCACATTCGATTCCTTTTCAATTTACAGATTTTTCATGATTATTTACGACTTTATTTTTTTTAGTCTAAGGGGAGATTTTTACTCCAAAAACTTTGCAACAGACAATTCATTGGAATTTCTATATATTGTAAAAAATCAAAGAGGTCGAGGGGAGGGGGAGGCCCAAGAAGGAAATTGAGGAGGTAGAAAACCTCTATGAGTCATTGTAATCCCGAGGGCATTTTATTATGTGATCGCTTCTTACATTGAAGATTCATAACAATTGTTTTATCAGATTGTGATTTTGTTGGTTTTACACTCTATTTTTCATCTTTCTTGAACGGACTATAGACATTGAGAATAAATGGTTTCCCATGGATAATAGATTCTCAAGCGGTAAAGATTTTGATGTGACTGCGTACTATTTGTGTGTTTTGTTTCAAGTACCTTTCCATCCATTTTGTAGAGACAATCTTTTTTTGATGGGTGTTCTACTTTTTGTTTATTCGTTATTCTTCTACCCATTTTCAAATAAACTTTTTATCTCATGTGCAATTTGATTTCCTTCGATCAACATGGTGTTTACTTGACTCCATGCCCAATGGTGTTTCAGTGATCTATGATTAGCTTATTTCCCTTATTATTTCTCTTTTAGTTTACCTGGTCCACCTTCTTTCAAAACCCAAAGACATCCTTATTTATAAAAAATAATTGCAATAACTTGATGATTCCCTAGCTTTCCCTTTAGCATTCAAGTGCAAATCTAGGGACTAACATATTTTGGCACCATTGTCGGGGATGAAGGAACGAAGATTTTATCCCTGGGAAGAACGACATGATTAGCTCTAGCTCCTGATGGTGAACAGGGGTTGGACACAATTTATGACTACATAATTCACCTGGCGGCTCCACTATCGATTCCATTGGTTTCAAGATGAAGGACTCAGCTGGCGATTCAGTTGTTGTATCACTCAAGATGGCAGAATTATTGGTAAATCTTGTTTTCCTTGAAGAATATATAAAATGGATAGGTACATTCAAAGACTCTATATATTTTGAAGATTTTAAAGAATGGATTGGTACATTATCTGAACAACATCCTTTTGTGTATAGGCATACAAAAGTGAGTAAAGAATAAAAATGGAGAAGAGTCAACCTTCGGGAAAGGAAGCTAAGGTTGATTTTCAGGTTGTCATTGTCTCGCTTCCAACTATTCCTGAATGTTTATATCCCGTTCAATTGCAGCCCATGAACGTTCAAGTTCTACTCGAGTGGTGGTTGTTTTAAGTATGGTATCGAGAATGTTTAAAGTGATATGGGTTTGATCCGATAAGTTGGGTTCAACATTAGGTTGTCTTGCAACGGGGACAATCATAGAGGAACAGTAAAATTAAAGGAGAGATCAAGGTTTTTGATGTTGTATCAATTTGATCTTATAAAAGAGAACTTTTGAATCCAATATTAAAGATAAAATGCAAACCAAAGGCCTTTTCCCGTAACTGAGTTATATTTTAAATCAATGGTGTGTGAAATGTGAGGAAAACATTAAGCTGTCTATAACGCAAGGCTCCTATCAAGGGAGAATATCACCCTGTAAACAGAAGAAGAAAATAAAATAAGAAGAAATCTGACGAAGCATAAAATATGACAATCTAAAGGGTTCACAGGTCTTGTACCTGCTAATAGCCGATACAAAGGAAAAACTGTAAATGATGTAGACGACTAAAAATTGATCACCACAGTAGAGGTTTTACTAAATTGCAATAAAAACATTCATCAGATATATATATATATGCAAAATGAAATTGAATATGAAATCACAGAGGAAACAAACTTATAACACTGTCTTGACGGAATCAGGAGTCTTCGGATTTCTTTGTATTAAATTTCAAAAGGAGATCGTCTCTATTACAATCGACCAAAAAGGTCCAGCCCGGTTTCTTTTTTCTAATTACATATTTATACAATTTATGCATGCTAGGATCTCAATCGTCACAACATTTTTTTGGTTACAAAAAGGAAATTTATGCGTTCCAATTCCTTACCTTTGTCCTCTTTCAAGCGGATGGATCACCTTCCTTTCTTTAAACTTCGGGTTCTAAAAATAGAACGGGCAAAAACATGTCTTTATTTGGTTCCTGAAGACTGCCCCTTCGCCTGTTGTGTGCAAGTGATGCACTTCTCCACCAACTGGGCTATCACCCTGGAAGGTTCTGCTTGATTATTTGGCTCAAAAGTGTAACAATCCTTCACTAATTGTGGCAACTTTCTTTCTACCTATCGGTCTTCGGTGCTAATAGAACATAAAAGTACACATGGTTTTATTAGCCATCTGTCTACTTGAACTATATCTGCCTGGGTTTTCTGTGATATTTCAGCCAACTCTCTTTCCTCATTCTCCTTGATATTGAGCAAGTGTTTATCTATATTGATCTGGCCCAGTGTCTCAGTACTGTTTTCACTATCGAGACCCAACGAACTCCCATCTACGAAGCTGAAAGTTTATTCACAAGATTTTCTTACCTATTTAGCTTGTTGTCTGCCTTCTGATATGTTACGCTCCCATTCCTTCAACAAGATGTTACCTCGGGTCTTCTCTGGGATGGAAAACCTGAAACTACTACTTGTTTCCCTTTTTGTCGTGGCTATAATAGCCTCTTGGAAAGCGACCCGAGCCGCCCCAACTTCTTTTCTTTGAAAGCGATGTTTTCCAATACTTGATCAGTGAGTTGGCAGTTGTTTTGAATAGTGTCCACCTTAGCAAGTAAATCTTGTTGAGCTACCGATACTCTTTTTCGGATTTCTATTGCTTGAGATTGAAATATCCAGATATCTATCACTTGGCTTTCCGTGAAATTTAATTTGGCCTGTAGCTACTCTATCAATTCTTCTTGTTGGCTTTTCTGTGATTGGCTGGTTTGGGCCACCTGAAGTGTTTGTTCGAGATCGGTTTTGAGCCGCTCAATTTCCTTTTGGTTCCTCGGAAAATATCATCATGAGGCGAATTCTCATGTTCATATCTTTTAAGGCCACAACTAGCCATGTGATTACTTACGACTCTATGTGGGTCGTGTTTCTTGAATTCAATGTGGACGAATTTAATATCTTCCAAGGTTGTTGCCTTGGCCTTTGCATGTCTAAAATCTAATAAAGAATAGGTATTCAAATGAATGGGGAAGGCTGGCCATACCTTTTTCGAAAATCCTGTAAGCTCTTTGCTTATGCCACCAATCACGGTTTTCCTAGCGATTTCGTGACAAACCAGCCTATCTGGTATAAATAATGGTAGAGCATATGGAGGAATAGAGGCGTCGAAAACCATGATATAGGAAAATTTTGCGTCTACGTACCAGTCGGCCACGCTGCTCAAGTTGGCCGCAATACTATATGAAATCCTGGGCGGTGGATTACCGAAGATGATGACATGCATCGACACCATTACCCAATTGAAAATCTCGTATATGAAGTTTGCGGCCTTATCTTCCCAAAGTTTTGAATGGTAGACATGGATAGGCTTAGCATCAGATGGAGTCCATCTCCAACTCATTAAGGGAAAAGGCGTCATGAAACAAACGACGTCCATGATGTATGCGGACATAAAAAATGAAGTGGCCTTTCCATTTTCCCTCTGCGTCCAATATTCTATAATCCAACTGGTTAGACTGTCTGACAATAGTTTGGCCCAGTCGAAGGAGCAGCCTTCAGTGACTGTATGAATCAAAGGCACCCACAGGAGAAAGAAATGTGTGGTGTCCTCCCTCCCATACAATCTACAGGTCATCATTGCTATGTATTTGAATTGCGGTTCCAGGGAAGAGATTGAATAAACTCCATTACCATCTGCCCTGAACTTGGCGGGGTGCGAGACCCCGTCTTTGATCATATCAGATAGGCTTCTGCCATATTGCTCGCATTCTTTCTGCTTAAAAATTTCCATAAACTCGGCATTGTGTGAGAAGTTTGGTGTGGGTGACAATTGGTACATGGCCTGCAAATGTTCTAGTCTAAAGGTTCCAACGGTCACCTTCTGCTTGTTGATAATAGTTCTGGTTGGGATATCCACGTGATCTAGCGCCCATCGGATCATATCATAGTAGGGAAGGAGTCATGGCCTAGATACTACCTTATGCATCTCTGCTTGAACAACAATCTTGTATTTGGTGGCCAAGTCGTCCTTCTCATTATCACTGGAATCGTCTGAACAGTTCACTAATTCGGACTGCAGAACCTCGGAGACGTATGACCAAGTTTTGACAGAATCAATACTTCGGGGTGAAGTATTAGAAACATTATCTGAGCCTTGCTCTGAACTCTCATCACTTTCCTTGAATGCTTTTCGTGGGTCCATGATAGAGGACTCTGACTGTGCTCTCCTGTAGTAAAAATATGTATGCATACAGAAATCAGCGTGATGAGAAAAGATTCTCTACGCAAAATAGAAATGATCTTTGAAATGAGAGAAAGAGATCTATATCTCGACCATTTAAAACCTCGACGTCCTTATGAACAGAATGGTCAAATCATTTTTAGAGAAAGATTTAGCAATAAAAACCATATCCTTACCTATCATTTCACCTTATTTCCAATTAATGCCATAAATTTTGACGGGTCGTGACACAGGTTGGAGCAAGAAACATTTAAATTTACCTCGTAGACTATGTATATTAATATTTGTATTAAAACACTGATTAATCTAGCTTAGGTTATTTAATTAGATTGTCTTTAAACTTTAATCAAATTTTCAGCATTTGCCGTATCGAGGGATTTCACTCATATCCTTCGAGCCCCTAAAACCCAATATCGCGATGAAGCCATCTAGTTAAGCAAAAAATGTAATCTGGATTAAGTGCTTAATTAATCAGTGTTTAATTGATATCGCGACTTCACGACTCGAGGCTACGAAGGTATAGTTTCTTGGAAGAGTGAATACCGAGTCGCGAAACCTCGACAGCATTTAATTGATATCGCGACTTCACGACTCGGGGCTACGAAAGTAAAGTTTCTTGGAAGATTGAATGCTGAGTCACAAAACCCCGACAGCGTTTAATTGATATTGCGACTTCGTGACTCGGGGATATGAAAGTAAAGTTTCTTGGAAGAGCGATCGCCGAGACACGAAATCCCGATAGCACTTAACTAAGTTTTAAGGAACTTTACTCTTGGTGCTAACCTGGGTAAGTTTTCAAGGTTGTTTCGTGACTTCACGCATCGGGGCTTGGGAACCTTGTAACTTGTAACTCCCGAAGCGCGATATTCCAAGGCATATAAAAGTAAAAATTCTTGTTTAACGGTTAAAAGGCAATGACTTAGGGGTATAACGGCCCTTGCTACTTCGCATGTCAGGATTACTGAGGTTTTCAGTGGGTAAAGATCACGAAGTAAAAGTCAGTTTAAAGGTCAAGTTTTGATTTTAAAATTACATTTAAACCAGTTGAAAAGGCGGCTCCAACATAGGCTCCAACTAGGGATCCCATCTTCCTGCGAGACGGGAAGAAAAGTAGACCACGTGCCTATATTGGGTAAATGGAGTCATTGGTTTTACTTATGTGAAACCTTCTTAAGGAAAGGGGATATGGAGGGAAGAAGAGATTTCGTATGAAAAGCTTTTCAACAGTCAAATGCGTTTCAAACTCAGCTGTAGCCCCTTTTATGACTTTCTCTTTCTCGTTACATGAATTTAGGTCTGCCTTAAGATAATCAAAACAGTCCTAGGAAATCCAACAGATCTTGTGGCTTTTGGCTTGCATCAAACAAAGTTTATTACATGTTTTTAATCGGGGAGCCCTTTCTGAACTTAGAATGTAGATCCAGTCTCGAGAAAGTTGACTACTAGAGTAGAGTGAGATTCATGTATAACAACCTTATAGATATCTCAGATATTGCTTCACTGCTAGTGAGCCTGTTCAGTACCCCGATGAAGTTATCTGGCCCTTTTTACTGAATTTCCTTTCACCACTTCGAAATATATTTATGCATTTAAATGCGGAGACGAGGGCAATCATTTCTGAATTTCCTTTCATCGTCTCTTTGGACTAGATGGGGGCAATCATTTCTGAATTTCCTTTCACCATCTGTCTTAGAATTTACTTTTTAGAACACGAAGTGGGGGCAATCAGTTTGTATGAGGGGTGATATCTGTGTAATATTTTGCATTGGAGGTCTGCCAACTTACTTTAATTACTCAGTAACAACCTTCCCTTAACCTTCACAACACCTTAGCCCTTAGGGAATAAAAAGGGGAAAGATTAATTCTAGGGGTGCTCCTTCGAGCAAGCCTCAACTCTCCGAAACTGTTGAAAAACCTAGAATAGTCAGGATCGACCTACGCATATCTTTGTTTAGTAAGAGACTAAGGAGTTGTGAAGACCAGATTACTTTCCAAAATCTTCTTTACAGCTTTCAAAGTTAAAACTTAATCTCTTCTCCCCATGTATGCGAACCCAGAAAGATGCTTGGCTTTTTAAGAAGGTGAATCTGAAGACAGGAAGAAGGGTGACGGATAGAGATCTGTAAACTGAGAAACAGGGGTCAAAAATTAAAACTGACTCTTGAAACCCTTTTTCCGGAGATGCTTTACTTTCTTTGCTTATTTTAACTACCTCCTGTCTTTATTTTAAGTGAAATTCTTAGGACCCAGAGCAAGTAGTTGTTCTTTTAATAACATTCAAGCGAAAACAATTATATTTATGGGACCATTACGGCGCTTTGGAGACCTTTGTTTTTAAAAATAAAATTCTCAGGAATTTGTACCTTTTCCTTACCATTTAAAATAACCGAAAACCTTTTCTATCACCTGTTTTCGGTGAATTTAGTCTCTGATATATGAATTTCTGTTTGCTCATTGCGCTCATTTAGGTTGCAAGACGAAATCCTGTAAACACAAAGAGTGTCTTTTAAAAGAGTTAAATGTATTGGAAATTTCGTATCTCTACTTTTATAAAAATCACTGACCTAATTAATTAGAGGTGAAAGTAAACCTACCTAAAAGAAATTATGAAATAAAAAGCAAATACAAACCGGTATATACAAAGGAAATTTTTTGGGAACCAATTATTTCATATAGTGTTTTAAATAACGCCCGTTGACAGGGGAGTTGAAGATTTTACCGTCCAGGTTTTCTAATAGAAACGATTTTTTTTCTTCGGGAGCTACGACTTTGAATGGTTCGTACCATATATGATCGAATTTATCGTGTTTCGCCAAATCTTCCTTTCTAGCATCCCATTTCAAGACCAAATCGCTAGGGAGAAACTCTTTGTCTTTTGCCTTACGGTCGAATAACGTTTTCATGTCATCTTGGTATTTTTGCAACCTTTCGTCGACTTCAACCCTGTGCTGTTGTACTTCGATCAGCTGGTTTATCCTTCTTGTGACATGATTTGGTTCTTCTTTCTCATCTTGCCACAGTTTCATTACGGGAAGCGCTAGGTTTATGGGTAATAATACATCAGTCCCATACACCATTTGGAAAGGAGAAGTGCAAAAAGATTTTTTCGTGCCTATCCGGTTTGCCCATAAAGCATATTTCAAATGCACATGCCAAGGTTTTTTGTTCTCGTTCAACACTTTCTTAATTACATTGATCAAAATCTTGTTGGAAGACTCGGCCAGTCCATTTCCTTGAGGGTAATATGTCGTGGAATGGCCGAGCACGATATTGTATTTTTGGCAAAAACTAATCATAGCCATAGATTTAAAAGCCTGGGCATTATATGTGACTATCTTTCAGGGGCAGCCGAATCTAGACGAAATGTTTTCTTCTAGGAAATCTATCACCACCGAATCTATTGCCCTCCTGGTTGGAATAGCCTCCACCCATTTAGTGAAGTAATTTGTGGCAGTCAGGATCCATTTGTGTTGAGCGCTAGAATGGGGGTTAATTTCGCCTATAAAATCTAGTCCCCACTGCTAAAAAGGAGCCTCTGTTTTGACCGAGACCAACGGTAGTGCTGGGAGTTTATGCTTGCTTGCGAACAATTGGAAAGGGTTGCAGGTTCTGAATTTGGCATTGACGTCCGAGAAAAGTTTTGGCCAATAATACCCTGCCCTTAGGATCTTATAAGCTATCTCCCTCCAAGCATGATGTCCCCCGCACACCCCTTCGTGAATTTCTCTTATGACCTTCTCTGTTTCTGATTCAACCAAACAAACCAACAAGAAGCCAAGTGGATCCTTCCAGTACAATTGACTTTCTGATATACAGTACTTGACTGCATGCAGTTTTAGCATCCTGGCTTTGGATGGGGATAATTCACTCAGGCATTTCAATGTCAGTAGGTAGGATACTATGTTTTTGTACCAATCAGATGAAGCAAACTTTTCTTCGATTCTGATTGCACTTGTTTTCTCATCGAGCTCTTTAGGTCCATATCCTCTTCACTTCTCTGTAGGCCATTTATACTGAGGGCTCTGAAATTTGATTCAGCTAAAATTTTAGCCAAACCTTGTCCCTTTACTAGTCTAGTCGGTTTTATCTCCAGATCAAATTCTTGAATTTTAGCGAGCCACTGTCCCCTTTTGCCATCACTGTCGGACTGAACTAGAATTTCTTTTACAGAGCTAGTGGGCATGTACACGATTATCTTGGAATGTAACACATAAGTTCTGAAAGCCTTTAATGCCTTTACCATAGCATATTCTTGTTTTTCCATTATATCGTATTTGAGTTCCGCGTCTCCGAGACTTTTGCTAAAAAAGGCTATCGGTTGTTCGAAACCTTCTTCATTTTTCTAGAGGAGTACCGCGGCAATTGTATGTTCGGAGGCGAATGACAAAATAAGAAAATCCTTTAGATAGTCAGGACTTGCCAGTACAGGTGCCTCGCTTATAACCTTCTTGATGCATGCAAACGATTCTTTGGCCTCTGTTGTCCATTTCACTTCGCTGTTTTTCTTTAACATATTTGTGATCAATTTCACAATTTCAGCAAAGTTTGGGATAAACCTCCTCAAAAAAATTATCTTTCCTAAGAATGACTGAATTTCCTTTACATTTCTAGGAATATTTATTGTGTCTATAGCTTCAACCCTGCTAGGATCAATTTTAATTCCGTCTCGAGACACAATATGGCACAGGAGTTTACCTTCTTGCATGGAAAAGTGAGACTTTTGGGGGTTTAAAGACAGACCAAACCTGTGGCATTTTTCAAAAGTTTGCTTGAGATGTATTAAATGATCTTCATCAGATTTAGAAAAAACGGTTAGATCATCGAGATAGATAACCACGAACTTGTCTCTTTCACCAATGAAAGTGATATACATAGCACGTTGGAAGGTGGCACTTGCATTCATTAGACCGAAAGGCATCTTATCATACATGAATGTACCCCAAGGGGTAGTGAAGGTTGTTTTTTCTTTATCATGTTCATTTACGGCAATTTGATTGTACCCAGAGAAGTCGTCGATAATCAACATCTTATTTGCCCCGGCTACCTTTTCTAATACATGATCCATTTTGGGCAGAGGGTAGTTGTCTTTGAGGGATGACTTATTGAGATTTCTAAAATCGACACACAGTCTAATCTCTTCGTTCTTCTTTCTAACTGGGACCAGGTTTGCTACCCAATCGGAGTATCTCAGTGGTACTATTATTTTTGCGTCTAAGAGCTTTTTGACTTCCCTTTTGACTACGGGTAATAAGATAGGGTTGATTTGTCTAAGCCTTTGTCTAAAAGGTTTGACACCAGGCTTCAGGGGTATCTTGTGTTCGATTACAGTGGTGTCGTAGGTTCTCATTTCTTCATAAGACCAAGCAAAAACATCTTTATACCGTGTGAGTAAGTCTTTATACTTGCTTTTTACCTCAAGAGGAAGGTACTTTGATATCTTTACCATCCTAGGCTCCTCTTTGGTCCCTACGTCACAGTCTTCAACCTCTTCTGGTTGGGGTTGCAGAGTGGACTTTAAGGGCATGTCATTCAGATCGAAAAGTCTCTCCAGGGGGATTAGTCCCTTTGGAATCTGATTATTCTTTAAAACCAACATGCAATGGTTAGCAATTTTTTCTTGGAACTCCTGAGGCTCCTCTCCCTCTTGCATAATCCAGGTATGATCATTTTGGTCCTCCTGGTCAATGTGGGTTTTGGAGAAATCACCTACCATTTCTAGGAACTTTCTAATCTGTTCGTCATCCTCAAAAACCTACCAATGTTGTATATTGTTCGGTATGGATGGCCTATGCCTTACCTCTATGTGGTACGTTAATTTGAAAGCGGTGGGAGGTACGAAAGTTGAAGCCGCTTTGGCCAGTGAATCGGTTTGTTGGTTTTCATCCCGGGGGATGAAATGTACCTTTACTAATGAAAATAAATTTTCCATAAGATCCCAGGCGCAATTTCTGTAAGACCTCAATCTTGGGTTCTTGACCTGGTAGTCCCGATTTATCTTCTTTACTATCAACTTTGCATCTCCATAAACTTCCAGGTTTTTTATGTTCAACTTCCTGGCAACTTCCAACCCTAAGACTAAGACTTCATACTCACAGACGTTATTGGTGTAGTCTATGTCCCACTGAAGCCTGTAAGAGAAAGGGATAGTGAATTCGTTTTTAGGTGCCACAAAAAGTACTCCTGCACCCACTCCTTCACAAGACAGGGCACCATCAAAAAACATTTTCCAGATCCCAGTGCTATACATATTTTCGTTCATATTTCTGGATTCTTTCTCATCTATGTAAGTTTCTTCTGTGTAGCTATATATACCATCATCAAAAGATAAAATACAATTTCCAAGATCTTGATCGGCAATATAAACAGGAAAGTTGTTAGGATTCTGAGGATCGCTCACTGTGTAGGCTAACCTCGTTTCCATGTATAATCAAGTAAGTTGGCCACCAAACACAGGGATCATGGCGTAGGTCATGTCTAGTTCAAGAGACCCACCCAGCTTAGCTTCCCACGACCTAGATAGCAGCAAGCCATACTTCGGGGGTATATCGGCAATAACCACATCCATCAAGACGCTTTTGACTGGGACCTGTGCAAGGGTGACTACTAAATCTTTTATCATACCCATGCACTTAACTCTTCTAGAATCGAAAGAGTAGAGATCTCCATAAGGCCTGGGGATATCGAGGCCTAGTCTATCCATAATAGTTTTGGGCATCACATTATGTGAAGCTCCAGAGTCTAGCATGCAATTATGTAGCAGTCGATCGTGCACGTTCAGAGTGATATAGAAAGGAGCTACAGTGTCTCTGGCACCCTCGAAATGTGGACCAAAAGTGATATTGGGCTTATCCTCTTCCAATTTTATCACGTCAGAGTGACTTTCTAGCTCCGAAAAACATATTTCTTTGGTCATCTACTTCCGAGATACAGGATTCCTCGCTAATTCCACCAGAGGGATTGGTATTTTTATCTTGTTTATCTCATTTTCGAGGCTGAACCCTCCACCACCTTTGTCTGTTTCTTTGGTTAGAACCCCAGACTCCTTCTTTTCTAATTTATTTGTTTGTGCTGATTTATCATCTGTGAGTTTATCTACCGGTATATGTGTTTCAACTGTCTTGGTTTCCTTTGTTTGGGTCTCAACCTCCTTTAATTTAGGATCTAGCGAGTCAGCCCCTTTAACTTTTCTATTAGGTGTATCGGTTTCTTTTGCGGCAGGCTCGTATACTTCACCTCTAGGGAGAATTTTCTTGGGTTGAGGAATCGACGCAGGTTTGTTTTTAGATCTCAGGTTATACCTAGATTGGACCTCAACCATTATAGAATCTGTCGTTTCCTGACACACAGTGAAATCAGTGTTGTTTATGTCATTGTCTTTATTTGATGGTTGTTGTGTGTTTAAGCACTTTTCATAATCTTCTTTAGTTAAGTAAGGCTATGTGCAGTCGTCACCCAAATTTGTCACATCTTCATCCAAATCTTCGAAATCTTGCAGGTCATTTCCTCCTATAAAATTTTCATTTTTTAAAGGGGTTTGAATTTTTTGATCTTCATTTTTAATATGCCTTTGTTGATTTTGAGGATCGGGGTTTCTTTTGAATTCCCTCTTAACAAAAGGATCGGCCTTGGATTGATCTAGCTCCATTCTGGAAATCTTATTTGATAACTCCTTAATTATTCTAGCCATATCATCCATTTTGTCATTTGTGGATCTATTTGACCCCAAGGGTCCCTCTTGTTCCTTAAAACGTCTAGTTTCTCAGTTTCTCGTTTCCACCTTAGCTTTCAACTTGCTAGAAGCCATCATGTTAGATTCGATTTCCACAGTGTCATCCTGCATTCGGGTTAAGGTAGTTCCTCTCCTTTCTCTTAAGAGAAGGGAAAAAGCAGGTTCGAAAGCTCCCGCGAAGGTTACCTTGGCTGCAGGTTGGGATGGTTTAACTTTGGTTGGGATCTTATTATACAACTTGTTAAATCTTTGAATAAATTCCATAACTGTTTTCGAATTCTTTTTCTTTAAAGATCCGAACTCGGTCAAATAATACAAGTGGTCTTTCCTTTCGCCCCATTGTATAAGGAAGGAGTCTTCTAGGGCATCATAGGATAATATCGATCCTGCGGGTAGGCTTCAAAATTAGGTTCGTACCTGTCCTTCAAAAGTTTGAACGAACAGCCTCGAATACATGTCTTCATGCTCGAGACCAAGGATATCCACGAACTGATCAAAGAAGTTTATATGTTCGGCTGCTTCAAGTCTCCTTCCCCTGTAAATTTAGGTAAGTTTTTTATATAATTTTTCAGAAGTTCATGAAGAGGGACGGGTAGGACCAAAGGCGCATATCCCGCAGCCACTTTAACGAAAACTCTGGGAGGTGGGGAAGGTCCTTGGCCTCCCATTCCTCCTCCTGGAGCCCCTCCACCTCCTAAAACTCCTCCACCCCCTCCTCTAAAAACCCCTCCACCTCCTCCTCCGACGGATGCCATCGGTACTACTGGATAGGGAAACGGTATATTGTATAGAGGGTTCTGGAACACTAGAAGCGAATCTTTAGCTTCTTCGTGAGACGCGAAAACTAAAGATGGGTGATAAGGGATGCGAGGACTTGGCTCTTCGAATATGCAAGAAATGTAATCAAGGGAACCCGCGGGCGTGGAATCTGAGTGTATGGTATACTCTTCGAGACTCGGCGAGGTCGTGAAATCTAAATGAAGAGTCGACAGGATATCGACCGCTGATAAATTCACTGCGGGGTTTTTACCTTTGTGTACGATAGAGGTTGTCAGATGGACCTCACTTTTAACCTCAGAGCTAGCTAAAGTTGGACTAATGGTTTTGGGAGGGGAACTGTGCGAAGTTGAAGGTTCAAAAGAATTCTTGGTCTTGGGTTGTGGGTACTTAAGCTGGTAGACTACAGTAGTTGGCCTAAGGGAACCTCTTGCTTTCAAAAAAAATTCGGGATCGGAAACGGGCGTGGTCTGTTTTCCCTCTAGGTTTTGTCTAGTGTTCCTTCAACCGGATGCCAGCTTATTTAAACGTGGAGTTTCCAAGTGAAAGATAATAAAATCCTTTAGAGGGTGTTCACTCTTTGTTCACTATCAAAGGGTGAAACTTGCAAGAAATGTCATTCTCCCAGGGAAAACGGTTTCGTAACTTCGGTCCCCGACAACGGTGCCAAAAAGATGTTGTTCCAAAGTCTATACTTGAGGCTTAGAAAATACAGTGTCTAGGCATCCGAAAGTAAGTAAAGGATAAAAAAGGAGAAGAGTCAACCTTCGGGAAATGAAGCTAAGGTTGATTTCCAGGTTGTCATTGTCTCACTTCCAACTGTTCTTGAATGTTTATATCCCGTTCAATTACGGCCCATGAACGTTCAAGTTCTACTCGAGTGGTGGTTTTTTTAAGTATGGTATCGAGAATGTTTAAAGCGATATGGGTTTGATTCGATAAGCCGGGTTCAACATTAGGCTGTCTTGCAATGGGGACAGTCATAAAGGAACAATAAAATTAAAGGAGAGTTCGAGGTTTTTGATGTTGTATCAATTTGATCTTATAAAAGAGAACTTTTGAATCCAATATTAAAGATAAAATCCAAACCAAAGGCCTTTTCCCGTAACTCAGTTATATTTTAAATTAATGGTGTGTGAAATGTGAGAAAAACATTAAGCTGTCTATAATGCGAGGCTCCTATCAAAGGAGAATCTCACCATGTAAACAGAAGAAGAAAATAAGATAAGAAGAAATCTGACGAAGCATAAAATATGACAATCTAAAGGGTTCATAGTTCTTGTACCTACTAATAGACAATACAGAGGAAAAACTGTAAACGATGTAGACGACTAAAAATTGATCACCACAGTAGAGGTTTTACTAAATTGCAGTAAAAACATTCATCGAATATATATATGCGAAATGAAATTGAATATGAAATCAGAGAGGAAACAAACTCATAACACAGTCTTGACAGAATCAGGAGTCTTCAGATTTCTTTGTATTAAATTTCAAAAGGAGATCGTCTCTATTATAGTCGACCAAAAAGGTCCAGCCCCGTTTCTTTTTTCTAATTACATATTTATACAATTTCTACATGCTAGGATCTCAATCATCACAACAATTTTTTGGTTACAAAAAGGAAATTTATGCATTCCAATTCTTTGCCTTTGTCCTCTTTTGGGCGGATGAATCACCTTCCTTTCTTTAAACTTCAGGTTCTAAAAATAGAACGGTAAGACACATGTCATTATTTGGTTCCCAAAGGCTGCGCCTTCGCCTGCTGTGTGCAAGTGATGCACTTCTCCACCAACTGGGCTATCACCCTAGAAGGTTCTGCTTGATTATTTGCCTCAAAAGTGTAACAATCCTTCACTAATTGTGGCAACTTTCTTTCTACCTGTCGGTCTTCAGCGCTAATAGAATATAAAAGTACACGTGGTTTTATTAGCCATCTGTCTACTTGAACTATATCTGCCTGGGTTGTCTGTGATATTTCAACCAACTCTCTTTCCTCATTCTCCTTGATATTGAGCAAGTGTTTAGTTATATTGATCTGGCCCAATGTCTCAGTATTGTTTTCACTATAGAGACCCAACGAACTCCCATCTATGAAGCTGAAAGTTTCTTCATAGGATTTTCTTACCTCTTTAGCTTATTGTCTTCCTTCTAATATGTTACGCTCCCATTCCTTCAACAAGATGTTACCTTGGGTCTTCTTTGGGATGGAAAACTTGAAACTACTACCTGTTTCCCTTTTTGTCATGGCTATAACAGCCTCTTGGAAGGCGACCCGAGCTACCCCAGCTTCTTTTTCTCTGAAAGAGATGTTTTCCAATACTTGATCAATGAGTTGGAATTTGTTTTGAATAGTTTCCACCTTAGCAAGTAAATCTTGTTGAGCTGCCGATACTCTTTTTTAGATTTCTATGGCTTGAGATTGAAATATCCCGATATCTATCACCTGGCTTTCGACGAAATTTAATTTGGCCTGTAGTTGCTCTATCAATTCTTCTTGCTGGCTTTTCTGTGATTGGCTAGTTTGGGCCACCTGCATTGTTTGTTCGAGATTGGTTTTGAGCCACTCAATTTCCTTTTGATCAGCTGCTCTAGCTTGCTCTATACCTAAATTTGCCTGATCTCTGGCAGTTTCCTTTGTTGTAGCCAGTTTAGCCTCCAAAGTTTTGATTAAGCGGCTTTTTCGCTTCAATTGATATTTTAGGGACTCGACAAAATATTGGTTGGTTGTAGCAAAAGCCCCCAATGTCCTTGCTATCTGAGTTGCAAATTTTTTCTTCTTCATGTCTTTTCCATCGGCTAAGATCTTAAATTTCTTGGTTACCTTGCCTGCTTCTTGATAAAGCTCTTGCTTTACAACGACCTTTCTCTTCTTATCGAAGAAAAATTCGTTTGGAGGAAACTCTTCCACAATTATGGTCGATAGTTCTTCACCGAAAATCCATCTAGCGTCTGGGACCCCCTTTGTGGATTGTAGTGGAGTAACAGAAATGATGGGGCTGCCGATCTGCTTGGATGATTTCCTCGGAGTAACAACCGAGGTTGGCTTGCTTGTAGGGTTGGGGGTTTCCGCTTCCTTTTTTGGGGCCCCAATTTGCATCTTATTTTCTTGGTGTTCTTCTCGGTCAAGTGCTGAATCTTTGGATCCCTTGGCTTCCATTTGCTGTACATCTGGGGTCGTTGGGTTCTTACCCTGTAAGACCGGGGGAAGCAGCTCCACTGGTGTTCCTGGAATTTGAAGAAATCGATCATCTCTTCGGGCGACAGTGCTTGTATCTGACTCGAGACCTCTGCATAGGATCTCGCACCTTGAAAAATATCATCATGAGGCAAATTATCGTGTTCATATCTTTTAAGGCCACAACTAGCCATGTGATTACTTACGATTCTGTGTGGGTCATGTTTCTTGAATTCAATGTGGACGAATTTAATATCTTCCAACGTTGTTGCCTTGGCCTTTGCGTGTCCAAAATCTAATAAAGAATAGGTATTCAAATGAATGGGGAAGGGTGGCCATCCCTTTTTCAAAAATCCTTTAAGCTCTTTGCTTATGCCACCGATCACGTTTTTCCTAGCGATTTCGCGACAAACCAACCTATCTGGTATAAATAATGGTAGAGAATATGGAGGAACAAAGGCGTCGAAAACCCTGATATAGGAAAATTTTTCCTGTACATACCAGTTGGCCACACTGCTCAAGTTGGTCGCGATACTATCTGAAATCCTGGGCGGTGGATTACCGAAGATGATGACATGCATCGGCACCATTACCCAATTGAAAATATCGTATATGAAGTCTGTGGCCTTATCTTCCCAAAGTTTTGAATGGTAGACATGGATAGGCTTAGCATCAGATGGAGTCCAACTCTAGCTCATTAGGGGAAAAGGTGTCATGAAACAAACAACATCCATGATGTATGCGGACATAAAAAATGAAGCGGCCTTCCCATTTTCCCTCTGCGTCCAATATTCTGTAATCTGACTGGTTAGACTATCTGACAACAGTTTGGCCCAGTCGAAGGAGCAACCTTCAGCGACTGTATGAATCAAAGGCACCCACAGAAGAAAGAAATGTGTGGTATCATCCCTCCCATACAATCTATAGGTCATCATTGCTATGTATTTGAATTGCGGTTCCAGGGAAGAGATTGAATAAACTCCGTTACCGTCCTTCTGAACTTGGCGGGGTGCAAGACCCAATCTTTGATCAGATCAGACATGCTTCTTCCGTATTGCTCGCATTCTTTCTGCTTAAAACTTTCCAGAAATTCAGCATTGTAGGGAAGGAGTCGTGGCCTATCCACGTGATCTAGCGCCCATCAGATCATATCATAGTAGGGAAGGAGTCGTGGCCTAGATTCTACCTTATGCATCTCTACTTGAACAATGATATTGTATTTGGTGGCCAAGACGTCCTTCTCATTATCACTGGAATCGTCTTAACAATTCACTAATTCGGACTGCAGAACCTCGGAGACGTATGACCAAGTTCTTACAGAATCAATACTTCGGGGTGAAGTATCAGAAACATTATTTGAGCCTTGCCCTGAACTCTCAACACTTTCCTTGGACACTTTTCATGGGGCCATGATAGAGGACTCTGAATTTTCTCTCCTGTAGTAAAAATATGTATACATACAGAAATCAGCTTGATGAGAAAATATTCTCTGCACAAAATAGAAATGAGCTTTGAAATGAGAGAAAGAGATCTATATCTCGACCATTTAAAACCTCGACTTCCTTATGAACAGAACGGTCAAATCATTTTTAGAGAAAGATTTAGCAATAAAAACCATATCCTTACCTGTCATTTCACCTTATTTCCAATTAATGCGATAAATTTCGACGGGTCGTGACATAGGTTAGCGCAAGAAACATTTAAATTTACCTCGTAGACTGTGTATAGTAATATTTGTATTAAAACACTGATTAATCTAGCTTAGGCTCTTTAATTAGATTTTCTTTAAACTTTAATCACCTTTTCAGCGTTCACCGTATCGGGAGATTTCACTCATATCCTTCAAGCCCCTAGAACCCGAGATCGCGATGACGCGATCTAGTTAAGCAAAAAACATAATCCAGATTAAGTGCTTAATTAATCAGTTTTTAATTGATATTGCGACTTCGCGACTTGGGGCTACGAAGGTAAAGTTTCTTGGAAGAGTGAATGCCGAGTCACGAAACCCCGACAACGTTTAATTGATATCGCGACTTTGCGACTTGGGGCTATGAAAGTAAAGTTTCTTGAAAGAGTGAATGCTGAGTCGCAAAACCTCGACAACATTTAATTGATATCGCAACTTCGCAACTCGGGGCTACGAAAGTAAAGTTTCTTGGAAGAGCAATCGCCGAGACACGAAATCCCAACAACACTTACTAAGGTTTAAGGAAATTTACTCTCAGCGCTAACCTGGGTAAGTTTTCAAGGTTGTTTTGCGACTTCGTGCATCGGGGCTTGGGAACCTTGTAACTTGTAACTCCCGAAGCGCGATATCCCGAGGCATATAAAAGTAAAAAATCTTGTTTAACGGTTAAAAGGCAATGACTTAGGGGTATAACGGCCCTTGCTACTTCGCATGTCGGGATTACTGAGGTTTGCAGTGGCTAAAGATCACGAAGTAAAAGTCAGTTTAAAGGTCAACTTTTGATTTTAAAATTACATTTAAACCAGTTGAAAAGGCGGCTCCAATAGGCATCATCAATTTTGGCCTAAGAGCGCTACATGACTTATAAAACACCAGTAGTATTTTCGCTGCAGGAGTTTAAAATTGCCTCTATATGGTAAAATTGATGGTTTTTTAGTTATGAAACTCACGGGCTTGCACAAAGTTTTATATATATATTGGTGAAAGATATTTTTATAAAACATTAATGGGATTTTAGCCCAATCTCCAATTATATGTTGAAAGTAGCACTAAACACAAGACAACGTGCACCACATATAGGTCGAGGAGGAGATCTCGCAAAAATCATGTGCACTACGATTCAATAGGCTCTATGGGCACTTGGTCATATAAAGATATTAATTTGTGTTTTTTTTGTTGCATAGTGGATACAGTCCCACTACACATAAAAAATAAAGAACAAGTGTTATATTCAAATCCAAGTAGATCCTATGGAGATCGCTCATGGATGAATTTCTAGTCAGGTGTCAAATGCCAACAGAATCAATATGCAAAGGAAATTTCCTGAAGAATGTTTGAAGTTTTAGTTTCCAAAGTGCTAACTATAGTTGTGCGCTTAAGTGTCAAGTCGAGGCAAAATTGTCAAGGCAGGAAGAGAAGCGGGCTTGGATATTGTCGCCATCACTCCCCATGTTATGAATGATATCATTCTTGGTCTCATGATTGCTTATATTCTCCAAGGAGACGTTATTCAATGCCTACATCACAAGCACTCGAAACCAAGTAGTGAGAACGAGCACTAACGAGAATATTCATATCAAACACCTGTGAGTCAATACGTGAATGGATCATCAAGAGAATAACACATATATGAATGTCAACGAGGGAAATCACACCTATGCATTAAGAAAAATGCCAGTGGAAATAAGTTTGTGCCAATGCAAAACCCATGGGTCAAGAATGCACAACCAAAAAATGAATGCAATCTTTCATAGATCGATGCAAAAACTTACTAAAGTTTTGGGGGGAGCACTCATGGTAAAATGCATGGAGGATAGTCGTGGAAGATGGATTTTCATGTGCTTAATTTATTATTTACAATCAGATATCAACAGGTGCTAGAGCATTGACAACATAGATGATGAAG
>JASDQU010305595.1:77451-94388 GCA_032191745.1 Picea mariana | reverse complement strand
TTTAAGGAACTTTACTCTCGGCTCTAACTTGGGTAAGCTTTCAAGGTTGTTTCGTGACTTCACGCATCGGGGCTTGGAAACTGTGTGACTTGTAACTCCCTAAGAGCGATATCCCGAGGTATATAAAATTGAAAAATATCATTTAACGGTTAAAAGGAAATGGCTTAGGAGTACAACGGCCATCGCTACTTAGCATGTCAGGACTACTGAGACTTTCGGTGGGTAAAGGTCACAAAGTAAAAGACAACTTAAAGGACAACCTTTGATTTTAAGAATTACATTTAAACTAGTTGAGAAAGGTGGCTCCAATAGGGGTGGTTGATAATTCAACCACTAGTCTTTTCTTTATTAACTGATTTCTTTCCTCTAGAGATATCATGGCTTGTACTTCAAGGCTTCACCCCCCAACAGTCAGTTATGGGAAATTTAATAATAATACATTTACATCGTTCACATGACTTAACATGGTAATCCTATTTTATCATTAATTACAAGATGGGGGAAACATGGGTGTTACACCATGCGTCCTCCATTGTCTGACCTTTCCAATTACATTCATGTCCCAACATAGCAAAGTACTCTTTCCAAATGTGATTGAAATATGGGCATATAATGAAAAGATGCGTCGTCGCTTTATCATTTGCTTTGCAAAGGATGCACCGGCCTGATGCCTCAATCTGCCTCCTTTTCATTAAATCCCAAGTGGGCACCTTTTCAACAATCATACACCACATAAATATGCGATATTTGATGGGGCATCACACTTTCCAAATACCTTTCCACCACTAGGATGGCTCCCTTAAATACATTTCTATATTGAGTTGGATGTAGCCCAATTTTGGTGTATATATTCCATGAGGAGAATGTTCCCATACTCTTTCATCCTCTTTGTCCATGATACAAATATCTGCTATCTTTAATGCTCTGATATAATTTGTCCAAGGGACTACAAATACCTTCCTTAGCCCCAACTGATTAGAGTCCTTCCATTCCTGATTCCAAATAGTGGTTTGATCTGTATCCAGAATCTAATTAAGGTAGACAAATCCTTGAGTGCAGAGGTGATGAATCAAATCTTATTGGAGGTTGTGACTGTCTCCACTACCCGGCCATGGGTGAGATCCAATGTGCACCTTGGAACCATTTCCTATGCGCCAAGCTAGACCTTCACCAACGACCTCAAAGGAGTGGATGACTTCCTTCCACATAATTGATCACATAAATTTCTTCTTTTTTGCATTTCTGATCCATTCCAAAACAGATCCCCGAAAGATATATTTTTGAATGATCACTTGTGTCCAAAGGTTACCTCTTGTAATCAATCTCCAACACGATTTTGATGATAAAGCTTTTGAGAGAATAAATATAATTTTCATCCCCCAACCTCCTAACATTTTTGCTTTGGCTAGGGAATTCCATTTGAATCAGGGGACAACAAATTTATCATGTGTTCTCACCCAAAGGAATTTGAAGCATATTTTCCTTTCCTTTTCGAGAACATCTTTGGGGATCCAGGCCAAATACATCCAACAGACATGGATTTCTTCCAAGACCAATTTTACCATAATAAAATGACATTTACAATATATCCATCTAAAAATCCAATCGGTTAATTGATCCAAGTGGATATCAGTGGCCACCCACCTTTTCCAACTGGCTCAAAACAGTTTTCTGGAAATTTAAATTTTTTAGCACTTTTTAACTTTTGGGGCTAGTTTGAGGGCCTAAACGATGTTTTTTTTTTCATGTTAGATCACCTACATAATATCCAAAGGATATGATTGATCCCCCTAAATGAATCTCCTCATTAATACCTTTCCAACGAGCTATCGTACACCCTAAACAAATATCGTATGCAAAAGTTATGACCCCGGGAAGTTAATGTACTAACTTACCCCAACATGGCCCACATGACTTTTGGTGCTTCATCTCCTAGGGTTAGATTTTTGAATGTATATGGTTTTGGAATTCATATTTATTGTAAAAAATCCTTCATATCCTCATTGTACTCATCTTCTTGCGAATGAGCGTATTCGTCACATCTCTTCTCAGAGATAAGCTGCCACCATTCTAGCAAGCTTGTTTTTAGTCTGCATTTTATAGTTTTCATCATATTTATTATTTAATAGAAGTCAAGTTTTACTATATCTTTGTTATTGTTCACTGTGTATCTGTGTTAACATTATAATTCTATGGTTTCATTTTGTTCCTCTCATAAATCTGGATCAGTGGTATCAGAGTGGTCTGCTCCTTGTCATTTTTTAATGCATGTCCCTGACGTAGCCAGGGTATAGAGAGTTGGGTCTCGAGCTTGTTTCTCTTGAGGAAAACTTCTCTCGCACGTCCAATAAACCGCCCATGTCAGGAGAAAATAAATACGATGGGAGAAGAGATCCTTTCAAAATGTTTCTCGAGGAATCCCTTGAGCGTTAGAGGAACAAGATGATGGACAAATTCACACAAATCCTTCGATGACTGCCAACAAGTGACACATCCACCTCAAGCGGAAGCACCACCCCCTTCAAGGTACAAATCAATTTTGATATTCCTATATTTTCAGGTCAAATAGACGCGGATGTCATAGATAAATGGTTAAACCTTCTAGAAGGGTATTTTTCTATCCACAACTTTTTCGATAGAGAAAAGATTATATTTGTGCTCCTCAAGGCCGTTCCCCATGTCAAAGATTGTTGGGAGACTTTCTGTGAGCAAGATGAAACAGAAGGATCCACATTATTCGTAGTTTCACCCACTTGGGATTCCTTCAGGGATGCTATTAAGGAACAATACTACCCTATTTGAAGTTATGATGACTTGTATACAAGATGGACCACACTGCGGTAGGAAAGAGACCAAACAGTCCCAGAGTTCACCAATGTCTTCCATACCTTGCGCACCAATATGGGCATCAAATATTCTGAGAGACATTTGGTGCTCAAATACCGCGGTAGTCTACATAGATACATCCAAACATAAATGGTTTTTTTGGACATCTTGTCCTTGGGCGCGACCTATTAATATGCTATCAAAATCAAGTAGAAGCTTAAACAAAATACGTGACAGTTTGGGTCTGGGAACCCCTCACAGCAGAAGTAGGGCAAGAAAATCCCTAACTCAAAGAAAAAAGGATAGATAAAATATGGGAAACCTCATGACAACCAGTCCAAGCCGCAAGTAAATAAGGACAATGGGAAGAAAAAGAAATATACCGAGAAGTGGCGCAACTTCCATAAGAGCCCCTGGCATAACACTGTCGATTGTCGCTCAAACCAGTCATTAGTGGCTGAAGTAAAATCCTATGAATCATATGGGGGTTCCAACATTGAGTCAGAACCATAGAAGAGGAGACAAATCATTGACGTGGAACCCAATGTCACCATTGCTACCACCAAGATACAACCCAGTGAACTTGATGAGCCAGAGGAAGGTGAGCACCTCTTTCATTCACATATGTGGGTGAAAGACACTCCAATGCACTTAATTGTTGATAGAGATAGCCATAAGAACCTCATATCAACAGAGGTAATCAAGTGGCTAGAATTGCTGACAATGCCACACCCGTATCCCTAGACCATCGGATGGCTCCATTAAGGAAGTGATCTTCACGTCAGCCAATAGTGTTTCCTATCATACGACATCAAGCCATTCAAAGATGAGGTATTGTGTGATGTTGCTCCCCTTGAAGTTTGTGATGTTCTTTTGGGACAATCTTATTTATGGAAATGCCATGTTGTATATGAATCTAGGCCTCGTAGTTTTATTATTACTTTGAACAGGAAATTGTACAGGATACTCGAGGTAGTCCCACCTAGTGCTATTTCCTTGATATCTTCCAAGCAATGCGGGAAGGTCATTTCTCAGACCAGGAAATTTGTCTTCTTTGTGATTTGCTCTCAGAGTTAGTAAAAGGTTGTGGCCATATCCATGGCCTCCGCAACCAACTTCTCCATGCAGTAGAAGCAAGTGGATAAGGTCATGGAAGAATACAAAGACATATTATCATCACCTATTGGAGTACCTTTGCACTGTCAGGTCAAGCATCCCATTGATTTGACCCCCAGTGCACCGCTACCAAATGGGCTAGTCTATCGTCGATCTCTACAAGAAAATGAGAATATCAAGTGTCATATCCAATAACTTTTCCACAAGGGGCACATCCGACCCAACTCATCACCTTGTGGAATCCCAATCGTGTTGGTGCAGAAGAAAGACTAGACTTGGCGACCCTACATTGATTACCGATCCCTAAAAAAAATCACAGTAAAGAACCGATACTGATTCCCCAAATCGACGATCTCCTTAATTAGCTCAAGGGGGCCAAATACTTCAGTAAGATTGATCTGAATTCTAGCTACCATCAGGTCCCAATAGAATAGACAAATGTATGGAAAACTGCCTTCAAGTCAAGAGAAGATATTTTTTAATGGTTGGTCATGCCCTTTGGTTTGATGAATGCCCCAACAAATTTCATGAGGTTTATTGAAGATATCATGTGGCCTTTCACTAATTATTTTTCGATGGTTTATCTAGATGACATCCTCATCTACAACAAGACTTGGGAAGAACACTTGTAGCATGTTCAACAAGTTTTGCACACTCTACGGCAACACAAGCTATATGCCAACTTGGAAAATTTCTCCTTCGGCATGGATAGGGTCCAGTACCTAGGATACATTGTTGATGCACATGGTGTGCATGTTGATTGAGCCAAGATCCAAGTCATCCATGACTGGATAACCCCAACCATGGTCACTCATCTTCAGATCTTATTATGCCTTTCCAATTTCTATCGTAGGTTCATGTTGAGATTCTCCCATATTGCATGGGCCCTCTCTCAAATAACCATAGGTGGTGGTAAGGAAAAATGTTTTTGGGGCTTGTCCTAACAGAAATTGTTCAATGATATGAAGAAACGCTTATGTTTAAAACCAATGCTCTCATTACCTGACCTGCAACAACCCTTTGAGATCGAGACATATGCTTCAGAATATGTTGTGGGCGCAGTCCTCACTCAACATGACCACTCCCTAGCCTATCATAATGAGACACTATTAGATGAATTCCATACGTACCCTACTTACGACAAATAAATTTATTCCATTGTGCAATCCTACCGCCAGTAGAGGCATTACATTCTCAGGAAGGAGACAGTCATCCACACTAATCATAAGCCACTGCAGTTCATACATACATAAGGAAAATTGCAGAATGACCGCCATTAGAAGTGGTCCACATATTTGCAGCAGTTCCACCTCAACATCAAGTATAAAAAAAGAAGTACCAACCGAGTCGTTGATTTCCTCAATCGAACTCCAGTTGCGACAATCACCACAGTGCTAAAATATTGTGGCCATGAGACCTCTAGGTGGCCCCACCTCTATGAGATGTATCTCAACTTCACCAACACCTACCAGATGTTGGGAACCAACACAAATGTCAATAATTTCCATATTCAAGACGAGTTGTTGTGCCATTTGGGCCATCTATACGTTCCAAAAACGAGTGAGTGAAGATGATTTGGGAATCCCACTACAGTCGGGTGGAAGGACACTTAAGCGTGGAAAATACAGTGGCAGTACTACAATGAAATTTATATTGGATGAAACTTCGACATGATATCGACAAGTATATCCGGTCTTTCACTGCTTGCGCTATTGCTAAACCGACCATCAAGAAACAAGGCATGTACACTCCTCTGCCTACTCCTGATAGGCCTTGGGAATCCATCTCAATGGACTACATGTCTATAATCCCTTCCACCAGGCGGGGAAATGACTATGTTTTTGTGGTTGTTGATCGCTTTTCTAGGATGGTGATTTTGGTCGCCTGCAAGAAGAGAATCACGACGGAGGACACTGCTAAGATTTTATTTGAATGAGTGTGGGTACACTTTGGGATCCCATAAACCATTATCTCATATCAGGATAGCTGGTTCCTCAAAACATTCTGGTCGATCCTCTGGTCACTGCTGGATACCAAGCTTACCAAGTCCACTACCTTCCACCCCCAGATAGATGGTCAAATCGAGGTCATCAACTGGATGATCATGCTCATCCTATGCATGTAAAATTATAAGCACCCTTGTACCTAGGATGATATTCTTCCCTATGTTCAACACAACTATAACAAAACCATACATATCTCAACTGGCCACAACCCCTTTCAGGTGGGGTTGGGATTTCAACCATTGGGTCCCATGGATGTTGCACTACCCCTTGCGGCCACCCAAGCAGACTCGTTACATGCTCCAACCATAGCTGACAAAGCCACCTGGTTCATTGAGAAGATCCAACACATCTACCAACAGGTTCATTATATTTTATAGAATTCCAATGCTAAGTACAAGCAGTGCCATGATCAACACCAGGTGTCACACTTGTTTTGGGTGGGTGACAAAGTTTGGTTGCAATTGCAGAAATAACACCTTACAATGGAATCAAAGGATTTGATTGATTCCTTTAAATGAATCTCCTCCTCAATACCTTTCCAATGAGCTATTGTGTGCCTTAAACGAAGATTGTATGCAAAAGTTATGACCCCGAGAAGTTAATGTACTAACTTACCCCAACGGGGGCCACACGAATTTTGGTGCTTCATCTCCTAGGGTTAGTTTTTTGTATATATATGGTTTTTGCATTCATATTTATTTTAAAAAGGCCTTCAAAAACTCATTGTACAAATCTTCTTGCGAATGAGCGTAGCCGTAACATCTCTTCTTAGAGATAAGTTGTCACCATTCTAACAAGCTTGTTTTCAGTCTGCATTTTACAGTTTTCAACATATTTCTTATTTAATAGAATTCAAGTTTTACTGTATATCTATTATTTTTCATTGTGTCTCTATGTTAAAATTATAATTCTGTGGTTTCATTTCGTTCCTCTCATAAATCCAGATCATTAACCTTTTTTCCAATTTTTCTATCAATCATAACCAATCTTCCTTCTTGTAACAGTTTGGATTTAGATGAAAGCCCAGATATTTAATACCTACATCAAGATCCTTAACTTCATACGGATAGAGGTATATATAGACTACATTCTCCTCTTCCTATAAATTATGGATTGGTATAGTGGATTTCCTTTCATTTATTCTCATACTGATCACCCTGCCAAATAAATCCATGATGTTGTGCAACTTTTCAACATCTCCTCTGTGCCCATTGGAAAAGAGAAGGACATCATCTACAAAGAGTAGATGCGTTAGTTTCAAAATGGGGGATATTTAAATTCCTTGGAATTCTCCACTATATTTGGCATCTTCCTGAGCTATGTCGAGGCCCTTGGCCACAAGAAGGAAGAGTAGTGGAGATAACAGACAACCTTGATGAAGTCCTTGTTCTACATGAAAAAAGGGGGAAGCAACTCCATTGATCAAAACTACAAAGGATGTTGTAGAAATTCATCTTATCACCCAATTTATAAAAGGATTTTCAAACCCAAGATGAGTAAGAAGGATCCTGATATAAATCCATTTTACTATGTTGTAAGCCTTTGACAAATCTATCTTCAGAACAACCTCTTTGGATTTTTAGTCTTGATGGTGTGAATGCCTTCCTGCACCACACCAACTACCTTGTGAATGTGTGTGTGTGTGTGTGTGTGTTGCATGAGTTTCTGGAACATGGTAACTTTGGGAAAGTGGATATGAGTGTCTAGAACGAATAGAGGTTTCCCCTAGATTTGTAGGAAACATCAAGTTGGGAGCAACAATGTTATATGCTAAAAAAATATAAAATTATTTTAGATTACAATCTATCGAGATAATGATACATTTTAAATTTTATTTCAATAAAATTGAAGGTCAGTCCAACACAAAGTTGCTCTTACTAGAACAACTACAATATCAAAATTACTAATTTAATTTTTGCTAATAATTATATGAATATATTTAACACAATATTGAAACTTTAATACCCATAAAGATTCGATTAGAAAATGAGAAACAAGTACATATACAAAATTTTAACATATTTTTAAAATTAAACTTTACATATATAAACTTCAAACATCTTTATAAATTTGAAGCATCATTCTTGTTGTGATTGGAAAAAGCTAAATAGTACTACTCTTGTAATATGGAAATACATTAAAAGTCAATGATATGGTTGGTTGATAGCAACAACGGACTAGAACAAATGCTTTCCATGGAAAGGGTATTGATTTATTTGACTTTCATGTTTAGTCTGGGATTGAAAGCAAATATATATGCATTAAAAGTTTTTCATATCCACAACTATAAAGTGAGTATTATTAACTTTTCTTATTTAAATAATTTGAAATAATATTTACTTGTAGCTTATTCTTTGTTTTATATTGATATTTTGAATAAATACAATAAAAATATTTGTAATAAATTATGTGTTTGTAGTAATGGAATAAAAATATTTACATTTTAATTTAATAATATCGAAAATTGGTACTTTTTTTTCATAGGAAAAAAAAACTTTTATATTCATATGAGAATATACATGTTGCAGTATTTCATGTCAAGCCTATTTAGGCTTTCTTTAGGAACTATACCACCTATGCATCTAATCTACTTCAAAACAAGCCTTTATAGGCTTTTTCAAAAAATTCTACATCCCGTTCAAGCTTAACATAAACATATACAACCTTACATGTCCAAAAGAATGAAAGACTTGTTCAAAGATGAAACTCCATTGCTTCGGTTTTTGTTCCTTCAAAGAATCCATAAAAACCGAAGGCTCCTTTCTACAATTGCAAAGATTCCTTTGAGAGTTCATCAACCTTTGCATTAAGTTCCATAAGAATGTGCTAGAAGGATAGCCATTCAAAATCTATGAAAGTAATCTTGATGTCTCTTAGCAAGGAGGCCAACCTAGGATTTTAAATAATACTGTTACCCCTCACCCATTCGATCACTATTTTGGAGTCACCAAAAACTTGAAGCTTTGACAAGTTTTTCTCCTTTGCATTTTCTAGGAGGGTCCAGAGGGATATAAATTCATCTCTATTATTTGTTCCTCCCCCTGGCACATATATGATGTGAGTATAGTGGTTTTCACTGATAAAAATAACCATCCCCACTCTGCATGAAGGAGGGTGTCCTTGACTAGCCCCTTCGAAGTAACCCCAAGGGATGGTGTAATAAATGGGAGGAGGGATTACCATCTAAGACTTACTTTCCCTTAAATATTCATTGAACTCTTCTACCTGACTAAGTGAGATTTTTGTAGAGATCCCTAGAGGAACATACTTATCTTTAAAAATGGAGTTGTTCTGGGCCCACCAAATGTTCGAAATAATGATACCAGGGAGGCCTGCATAAAGGATACTGATCTGTCTTGGATCCAAGATTTGAAACAGTCTTCGACGCAGCCCTGGTTCCAATTGGCCTTGGATTTTAGTTGTTCTTTTATTAACTATGCAACCTTTCCTGCATAGGGACATGAGACAAAGAGATGATAAATAATTTCTTGATTTTATTTACAAAGAGGACATCTGTTGGGTCCACACCATCCTCTTCTAAGGAGGTTATCCCAGGTCATGAATTTGTTGTTCATTGCAATACATAGGGTTTAATTTACATCTGGGAGGAGATTTGAGTTTCCAAAGGGGCTTCCACCACCATTTCAGAGGGGTCACAATGCTATATTCTAACAAGGATTTGTAACCCAGTTTGACCGAGTAGGACCCATTATGTGGATTTTTTGACCAGTAGAGAGTGTCTTCAGAGTATCTGTCTAGGGAGATAAAAATTTTGCATAAAAGGGAGATGTAGGAGTTACACTCCTCTTGCATAGCTTCGGGGAGATCAAGAGATTTTGGGTTCTTCCATCCCAGATGCCCTCGAATCTGGGGAAAGATAGTGTTTACATCACCCAAGTACTGAAGGTTTCTATCCTTGAGTAATTGTAGGAGGGGAGGAGAAATATTGTAATTGTTTCTCTCTCCCAACCATGAGTCCTCTCCCAGTCTTACCTTTTTCCTGTTTTCAATACACTAGAAAGTCCATTTTCCAACAAGGGGGAAGGATTCCACAAGCGCTTTCCACACAATTGAGCCTTTGGAAGATTTTGTAGGCTCTCGAAACCATTTAGAAATAGATATGTTGGGAAAATATTTAGATTTCATAACTCTTACCCAAATAGAGTTCCCGAGGGTTAGTCTGCAGATATTCCTTCCCGCTTGGGCTCTAGAAAAAAGATTATTGTTCTTTAAACCCCATATGCCCATCTCTTTTGGGGCTGTGATTGAATTCCAATTGGCCATATGAGTACCTCCATGAGATACTCATAAAAAGAGAAAGATTATGCAGAATTTTTTATCTAAGACTCCTTTAGGTATTGCAGCTATGGAATTCCAGTACACAAGAATTCCTTCTAAGACTGATTTAATCAACACTAGTCTTCCTCCTCTGGAAAGGAGACTATTGACCCAAATAGCTATTCTAGCTTCAACTTTTATAATTAACCAACTCTAGTCTTCTTTCTCGTAATTGTTTGGTTTTACATTGAAGCCCAGATACTTGAGTCCTTAGGAGAGAAGTTTTTTTTGAGCTGGAAAAATGTTGGAAAAGGAGGACTCTTCTACTTCCGTGCAGTGATTAAGAATTAAACATGATTTTTCCATATTCACTTTCATTCCCGTTGTGTTGCAATAGAGGTTTAAAATAGTTTTAAAGGAATTTAGATTCCTATGAGAACCGAACAAGCTACAAAAGATGTCATCCACGAATAACAAATGAGTTACTAATTCAAATTCATAGATTGCAATTCCTTTCAGGATGCCATTGGATTTGGCCTCCTTTATCAATTTTCTTATTGCTTTGGCAATAATCAAGAACAAAAAGAGAGAAAGGAGACAACCCTGATGGAGTCCTCAGGATGCTTTGAAGAAAAGGGATAGAGCTTCGTTGATAAGGATGGAAAAGGAAGCATTTTAAATGAATCCCATTATCCAATTGAAAACTTTCAAACTCATTCCCAATTGGATGAGGACCAAGCGCGGAAAATTCCAGTTTACTCGATCATACTCTTTGGAGAAATCTAGTTTAAGGATGGTCGCCTTAAGATTTATTTTTTTGACAGAGTGAAGCACTTCTTGAGCAACGACTACTACATTGTGGATCTGTCTATTGTGTTGAAAACCAAACTATTCTTCTCCTATGAAATCACTAAGCATCGGTCTCATTCATCCAGAAATAATGTTTGAAATTAATTTGTAGATAACATTGTAGCATGAAATTGGTCTAAAATACTCAAAGGAAGAAGGACACTATTTTTTAGGGATAAGGCACAAGAAGGTGGAATTTAGAGGCCCGTGAAATCTTCCTTTCTTTTTAGATTCCCTTACCACTATCAGAAGATCATTCTTCAGGTATTCATACAAAGCCTTATAGAATTCCACAGTAACACCATCTAGGCTTGGATTTTTCCATTCTGCATGGAAAACAATGCCTCTCTTAGTTCTGATTATGTGACCTCTTCCTCCAAGGATAAATTCATATCTTCATAAAACATAGTGGGAAATTTTCTCACTACCTCCAAAATTTCTTGAATAAGGCAACCAGGGGGGCCGAGAAAACATTATTGAAGAAGTTTACTCCAATCTTTGACTTGTCATCAAATGATACTGCCATATTTCCTTCTTCATATTTGATTTCCCATATTGTGTTGAGGTTTATTCGGTAGTTCAAAAACTAATGAAAAAACCTAGTATTATTGTCTCCTGCTTTTATCCAGTGTAATATTCTAGATATAAAAAGTATGCAGAACAAAAATAAATAGCTAGAAATGGCATATGAACAAAAATATAACCATAATAACACCACAATAATACCAAAATGATACCAGAATAACACCATAAAGAGCACTTTGATTACTGAGAGCAATGTTCACTTGCATCTTCGAGGGGGAAACCTCCAGCAAAGAAGATCTCTATTACAATAATATCCAAGAAAAACGTTCTCATACCCTCGACTCCTATTTATACTAAATATGTTTATCAAAAGAACCATCTAGAGGAAGATCCTTCTAGAAGCAAAATCTTCTATTAGGTCTTCTTACATTGGACTTATTCTTCCTTATTTATATTCCTTATTAATATTAAATGTTATTACATGGAAATATATTATTCTACCTACGTGAGGGGTTAGGTCCCTAACATGTCCTACCCCTTAAAAATATCCTTGTCCTCAAGGCTTGAGATGGAGAAATTGCTGCAGAATGGTAGCTGGTTCCCAAGTGGAATCTACTGGAGTTGTATCTTTCCACTGGACTAACACTTCCTTGATGGTTCACTGACATAGACGATGCTCACGCTGGTCCAAAATTGCTTGTGGATGTAGCCAAATGGATCCTTTTTTGTCCAACTCGGGAAGGTTGGTTTGAGTTTGGCACTTAGTTCCATTCACCTTCTTTAAGCAGGAAATATGAAAAATAGGATGGATCTTAGAATGACTGAGAAAAGATAACTGGTAGGCCACCTATCCCACACACTTGAGAATGGTATAAGGACCATAAAATTTGGGCGACAGTTTCTAACAATGGTCAACCTTGAGGGAATTGTTCTTGTAAGGTTGCAGTCGAAGAAACAATTGATCCCCTTCTACAAATTAATGTTCAGAGTGACCTCGATCTATTTTTTGCTTCATGCGATTCTAGGCCATGACCAAATTCTCTTTGAGGGTACGAAGAATAGCCTCTTGAACTGTAAGCCTTTGGTCAACTGCCTGGACCTTTGAGAGACCTGGAAAATACGAGAGAAATGAAGGTGGATTTTGTTCATATACTGCTTCAAAAGGAGTCATGCGGGTAATTGTATGGTACAAAGTGTTGTACCACCATTAAGCTAGTGGTAACCATTGAGCCAACTGATTTTGTCTTTCCAATGCAAAACACCTCAAATATGCTTCCAAAAACTTGTTGACAATTTCAGTTTGACCATCAGTCTGGGGATGATAAGTTGTGTTGAGATGCAATTGGGTGCCTTGTATATTGAACAGTTCTTGCAAAAAATTGTTGGTGAAAGTTGGGTCGCGATCAGAAACAATAGAATGCGGCATGCCATGAATCTTGAAGACCTGATCCATGAAAAGCCGAGCCACAATGGATTCTATAAATGGGTGTTGAAGAGAACATAAATGAGTATAATTGGAAAGATGATCAACTACCACCATGATGACTGATTTATTTCCTGATTTAGGTAAGCCTACAATAAAATCCATAGATATATCCTGCCAAATAGCAGGTGGAATCAGAAGCGGTTGTAGTGTGCCAGGATATTTGACCATTTCTCCCTTGTTTCATTGACACACAACACATTCAACCACAAAATTATGAACATCCTGTTTCATACCATCCCAGAAAAAGAACGTTTGAACCGGTCATAGGTTTTGGTAAACCCAAAGTGCCCAGTTGTGGGTGTAGCATGAAGCTCAGAAAGTACCGTGGATTCAATTTTTGACTGTTTACTTAAATAAAAATGGCTTTTGTATCGAATCTCATCATCGAGCCAAGATTACCTTGGGAAACTAGAGAATTGGACTGCAATTGTTGTATCAGATGTGAAATTTTGGGATCGTGTAGCCACTCCTAGTGAATAGCTTGGAGCCAATCTAGTACAATGAAGGAGAGAGAAAAAAGGGACCCTTCATCTTCATATTTTCTGGAAAGTGCATCAACAAACACATTGTCTTTGCCTTTCTTGTAAATGATCTCATAAGTATATCCAAAGAGATTAGTCACCCATTTTTGTTGCTCTGGGGAGGAAAGGTGTTATTCAAGAAAATACTTGAGGCTTTGATGATCTATATTAATTTGGAAGTGTTTCCCCAATAGATAAGGATGCCAAAGATCCACGACATGTAGAATAGCTAAAATTTTCTTTTCATAGATTGATTTTCCCAAATTTCGCTCGGAAAGTGGTTTGCTGGTAAAGGCCAAAGGCCGACCCTCTTGCATAAGGACTTCGCCATTTCCTTTCCCGGAAGCATCACATTCCAAGACAAAGGTCTTATTGAAATCAGGAAGGGCAAGGACTCGAGTGGTGCACATGGCCATATTCAAGGTTTGAAAAGCCTATGTAGCTACTGGAGTTCGATTGAAAGAATTCTTTTTAAGGAGTGTGGTGAGAGGTTTCGGAATCTTTCCATAATTCTTAAAAATATTGCAATAATAACCTGTTAAACCCATAAATCCAGGAAATATTTTTAGATTCTTTGGGTGAGGTGAATATTGCATAGCTTTAATCTTTTTAGGATCCACCCCGATGCCAGCCTTGCCAACAAGATGACCCAAGTAATCGACTTCCGAGGTGCCAAAAGAACATTTAGATTGTTTGAGGAAAAGTTGGTGTTGAGAGAGTAGATGGAGAAATCGATCCACATGAGAAAGATGGGATGTCCAGGTTTTACTATAGATGAGGATATCATAAAATAAAACTAAGAAAAAATGACAGAGAAAAGGATGAAAGACATGATTCATGAGGCTTTGGAAAGTGGAGGGAGAATTACACAAGACAAAGGGCATGACCAAAAACTCATAGTGGCCCTCATGAGTTATAAATGTAGTCTTACGAATGTATGCCTCTTTCATACAGATCTGGTGGTAGCCAGAACGAAGATCAAGTTTAGTAAAGAACTGGGTGCCACTCAATTCATCCAAGAGGTCATCAATGAAAGGGATGGGAAATTTTTCTTTAATGGTGAGTTTTTTTAGGGCGTGGAAGTTAGGATACATGTGCCAAGAAAATTCTTTCTTAAGGAACATGACCACAGGAGAAGAGGAGGGGCTTGTACTAGGGAAGATAACACCTACGTTGAGCAGTTCTTGAACAATTTTCCCAATTTCATTTTTTTGGGAAAATGGGTGACGATAGGGACGTATATTGGGAGGAAGGATTCCTGGGACAAGGGGAATGGAATGATCATGAACACCACGGGAAGGAGGGAGTCCCTGGGGAGTGGAAAAAACCACTTGATGTTTAGAGAGGATGGATTAGAGGTCCTGCGACACAGAGGGTGTCTTAGTTTCTTGTATGGCATGGAGTTGGGAAATAATGCCAGAATAACCTTTTTTGAGCATCTTTTCCATGTGATGGGAAATAATGATCTTCGGGGAACCGATAGTGATGCCTTGGAAGTTATATTGTTGGCCCTCCTGGTCGAAGTACATGGTTAATTCCTTAAAATCCATGATAATGGGACCCAAAGTCCTTAGCCATTCTGCACCCAACATAATGTCACAACCGCCCATGTCAATAGCGAACATATGATATTCCAGGCGGTATTCACCAATTTGGAGGCACACATTTTCACAATTCCCTCCACATTTCATGGACCCACCATTGGAAATCATGATTTGAAAATTATTGACTGTACGGATATAGAAATTAGTTTTTTTGGCAATGCGAAGATGAATAAAATTATGGGTGCTTCCACTATCAACAAGAATGATGACCTTCCTATGCTTGATGTAACCAATTAGCTTGAGGGTTTGAGGATCAGAGAATCCAGTGAGAGAATTTAGGGAAATGGATGGTTCTACTTCCAGAGGGTATGAGGGAGGGGTTATGTCAGTGGGTTCATGTGACACAGAAACAAGGGGAGCCTCAACATCCTCTTCCAAAACATCATCCAAGATGGCCATAAAAATATTTTGTTCCTTACACTTGTGTCCTAGAAAATATTTGTCATCACAATTATAACAAAGGCCTTTGAGTTGGCGTTCAACCATTTTGGCCCTGGTCAATTTCTGGCTCTTTAGTGGAGTTGAAGGAAGAGTGGGATTTACTAGTTTAGTGCGAGGAATAAAGGAGGGTTTTCAGTTTTGAGAAGAGACAACCTATTGTGCTTCCTTAGATATTTTAGTAGCATCCACCTAACTCTGATACTGAGCCATGAGGACATGGGTAGGAATCTCATCCTTGAGGCCACTGATAAAAAAATTTCGAAAAAAAGCATCAGACATGCCCTCTGTACGAAAATTCAGTCGCTCAAAAGAAACTATAAAGTCTTCCACTATGTCATATTGTTTCAACTTTGTCAAATAGCTTAAATGGTTGGTGTCATTGTCAAAGAGTTCATAAATATCTTCCACAAAGTGTGTCCAAGACACATACCCTTGGTGGACATTTTTTCCCCATTTCCACCATTGCCAATGTTCTTGATCTAGATGGAGAACACCATACCAAAGTTTTTCCAACTCATTCGTAATGCCATACAAAGAGAAATAATGTTCCATTTGAGTTACCCAGCCAGTGGGATCCGAGCCATCAAATTTGGTCACATCCAAATGCAGAAGGCATAGGTCACACTAAAAGTGATTAGGATGAAAATTCTGGGAATGAGAGGAAGTTTCACCTTTGGTATGCAAAGGTGGGTCAGACAAGGGAAGATCTACAGGGATATGTAGCTTAGCATAGATCATCGTAGTGACAGATTCAAGATGGGTAGTAATGTCTTGTTTGAGGTCTTATTTGAGTTCCTCGATTGAGGCGACGATGGAGGAAATCATGTTTTTATTGATGATGAAAATGTTGGCACCAAGATGTCTCACTTATTGTTGGGTTTATGTGAAATTAGAGTGCAAGGTACTGAAGCAATCTTCCAAGTATTGGATATAGGTATGGGCCATGATGATGAGGGAACATGAAAAGGGGCAGGTGGGACCACACAAAAAATGGGTTATGGGTGAAGTGTATCACAACGATTAGGGCAATGAGTTGAATCCAATGGGGTAAAGCCCAAATAAGGGTGTTGAAATGGGGTCATGTCCACGAGAAAAACAATTTTCTGAAAAATGATAGGTATGACTGCAATAAGGACGAAGAGGGAAATCAAATGGAATAGGTCTCAAATAATGGTGCCAACAGGATCCAGACTTTTTTTTTTTTTTTTAACTCCTACAGAGTTATACTCCGATCTGAAGAATACTGCAGTGATGAAATGTCCAAATGATTGATAGGAATAAATGT
>JASDQU010305595.1:6258-44213 GCA_032191745.1 Picea mariana | reverse complement strand
GAGTGTGGAATACAGTTAATGATAATTCTTCCATTCTTTCTATCTTGCTTCTTCTTCCTCAATTTCTCTCTGCAAATGTGTGTAGTATTTTCTAGCTAGATCTATTCTGTGCAGTTTCAACACATTTACAAATGCCCTTATTTGAAGATTGAAAGTGATGAGACAAAAAATCCCAATGAGATAGAAGACAATACTGAGATTCAAAAGGAAAAGAATCATGAATAAGAATTCAATCAATGAGAAAGAGAACTTGAATTTGAAATAATCACATTGAAGACCCAACTTGAATAAGCAAAGTGAACAAAAGAAGTCATGAGGAATCGGATGTTGAAGAAAGAAGAATCTCAGAACGCCAACTCCATAGAAGTTGAGAAGATAGTCATAATGTTAAAGGGTCATATAGAAGAAGCCATAAGGACTAAATAAACTCTCAAGTATTGGAAGCGGTGTTTGGAAATCAAAACAACAACACAAAAGGAAGAAGCAAAAAGAGAGAGAAGATATTGACAAATCATCTTAAGGAAAGAATTGATGACTTAAATAAACTTGAAGTAGAATTTGGTCAGGAAGAGAGAAGACTTGAAAAATAAATCATCTCCTTGAAGATCCAACTTGAAGAAGAAAAGAGGACGGAAGAAGTCATGAAGAGTCGGATGATGAAGAAAGAAGAAGAGGTTGAGAAGCTTGAAGAAGAAGTTGTCACATTGAGAGTTAAAATCGTCAAGATCAACACGAATGTTGAAGAGACAGAAACATCCAAATTAGAAGTAGAGAATGAAGAGAAGCATTCCAGGTTGCAAGAAAAGAAGAATGAAGAAAATAGTAAGAGTTATNACCAGGTTGCAAGAAAAGAAGAATGAAGAAAATAGTAAGAGTTATGTAGAAGGACTCAAAGGAAGGAATCATGGTCAACAAGAATCAAAGAAGAATGCGTATAATAAAGATATATATTAAAAAACACCTACCACATTTAGGAAACAAAGAAGCTTCAACCATGATAAAGAGATCCATAGAAGAGAAGATCATGATCATCAAAGGAAGGAATTCAAAATGACTACACAACAAAGAAGATCATTCGCTCCCAGGTATGCAAATTTCTTTTATGGTCATTGTTTTTATTATACTAACTTTGGACACAAGGTTGCATATTGCAGGGCTTATGAAAGAAATGGTCAAACAAGAAAAACCTACGTGGCCCCACATGACATTGAATGTTACAAGTGCTATAACTATGGACACATAGCTCATGATTGTAGAAGCATAATGGACACTTATTTGATAAATAACATTGATATCAGATATAAGAAGGTGTGGAAAAGAAAACAAGAATAAGAAAAGGAAGATCAGATGAATGAAGGACACCCAAAAGTCATACTCTCAGGATTGGAAATAGTACAATATGAAGAAAAATCTACAGGGAAAAAGAAAGATGTTAGATATGGGAAGGTTTGGAGAAGAAATGAAAAACAAGAAGAACAGGTGAATAAAGACCAAGTCCCATAGATTGCGGGATTTATAGTAGTATGAGAAAGAAAATAAGAGTAGGTTAATAAAGAATAGCTTCAAGAGATTGTGCTTTCAGGAATTTTAGTGCAAGATCAATTCACAAACATAAAGGAAGAAGTTAGAGTTGAGAAAGATGATGAGTCTATAGAGGAAGAGGAAGATTACTCTGCATTAGAGCAGGTACTTTTATGAGCCATATGGCTTGGAGAATCCCAGTAAATATGTATGTTGAATAGGGGGAGTCCATGCAGTAGATACTACAGATCAGAGAACCATCTTTCAATTAGTAAGAAGTGATTACAGAGTCAGATTCAGAGAAGTGAGATAGTAGAAGTATAGAGTAACATATTGATCAGTTGAGAAGTAGTGTTCCCACACAAGTATCAATTGGTAGATATAATTTTATGATTCTATTACACGTATGTATTCAGACGAGGATATCTTCAGTATAGGTTATTCCATGCATGTAGACATTGATGAGCATATACTTTCGATCAATGGAAATATTTTGATTTAGTCTAATAAAAATTAACATGTGATGATGAGTCGTAGTGTATTCAAGAGAAGTCTTCATGATAGTTCAGTGACATATGGGTCAACATTGTGGATAGTTGAGTAGCAGTGTTATGAACAATTTGCAACATATGGATAGAGATGGATTCATGAGATGCTTAGTAGGTACATGAAACATGGGCCATATGTGTAGCAACATATTGTAATTAGTGAAACCAGTTGGAATCAGTTGGTCACATAAAGGTAAGCAGTGAAAGGCACAACAAAAACTGGAAAGAGAAATTGTCAACATAAGATATATCATCAGAAGGACATTGCTAAATAGTATGGTCAAGTGAACATGAAAAGTAAATCAATAAATAAAATTTTGAATGATTTATATATATGTTAGTGAAATTCAAGAGGAAGCACCAATGGACAATAAACAACACTGGAAGAGAGGAAATGAAACATGTACATGTATCCCTACATCGATCTACACAACATCTTGCAGAGAAGTCAAGTCATCGGAGAGAAATATCCAGAAAGGAAGATTAGTAGCATACATACAGGGAGACATACCCACATGGGGATCTATTCTTTTTCCCATGATTGGTTAGAGTAGGTACGATATCAGGAGGAGACATATCGACAGGGGGAGTTAACCTTTGGTAAAAAATAAAGAGAAATAAAAAAGGCATGAAGACAGGGGGAGCAACCCCAAGGGGAGATACCCTTTTCTATTTATGTAAAAGAGGGAGAGATAGAAACATTGATGAGGAGCGATGATCACAAGGGGAGCATGATCATGAGTGTTTCCATGTCTAAGTGTTTCTATCAAAGTTGGTGTTGCCATCAATGCCAAAGGGGGATATTGTTGGATAGTTGGTTTGGACAGTTGGTTTTCATTGATGTCAACCCTTGGATAATGATCTTGGAGATCGATGTCAACACTTAGAGATTAATTTCAACCCTTGGAGAGGTCCAGAGATGTTGGGAATTTGATTGACATTTTTATGATTGAGATTGATGGTGAGTTAATTGGGTACATTTTATGTAGTCTACATGTAGCCCCAGAGGTGTGGTTATGGGACCCAAAGTTGATTAAGGAATATGGACATGAAGGATAGTGAAATTGTAGGGAAGACTATCATAGATGGATAGTGCATGTCATGTTGTTTCCGAAGATATGTGATACACCATGTGGTTCCTTACAGTTAGGGAGATATGGCCTTGTAAAGTTGGAATCCCTAAAGAGTGGTCAAGAAGCCCCTAGTTGGTTACAAGTCTTGGTGAAAGGGTAAAGTGGTTGTAAAACGAAGCCCCTAAAAAAGGAGAGGAGTTACCTAGCACAAGTATAAATACACCTCGAAGAGTCTCTCATTTATACACACACACTTACAATTGAATATCTATATTGTGAATGTTAGGGTCTAGTATTGTGATCTTTTGGCTAGTTTGTGATGACATATTTATGAAGCTGCGAAAGTATGAAGTAGCAAAAGTTTTGGAGTTGCAGAAAATTGGTAACCCTAGTTTTCTAAGGTTATATGTGTGTTGTATAAGGACTAGTCACGTACATACACAAGCTGGAGAAGGACATGTCACATACATCTGCAAGTTGTAGGAGGACATGTCACAGACCCGAGGCAAAGCTTTAAAGAATAATGGTTGGTTGAGTTTCAACAAGGTTTGATGGTACAACATAGTTGCTACAATATCTGAGATATGTTTTGGTACATGGTTTATTCTTGGTATGGTACTGGTTGATGGTTTTGTTATATGCTTATCTTGTGATAATATGTTGGTGATCTTGGTACATTCTTGGTAGAGGCATCTAGTTGAGAGGTGTCCTTGGCATACAGTCCATGTGAGAGGATCTAGTTGAGTATCAGTGATAATGAAAGGTTGGATAGGTTGATGTGACATGTTGGATACAGTTACAGGTTGGATACAATGAAAGGTTCACAGGTTACAAGTTGATGTGACAGTGGCAGTGATAGTGACAATGATAATGGCAATGAAAGTGGCAGTGATTGTGGTAGTGATATTTGGTCTACACTTATATTTCAGGGAGGTAGGATGGGCCAAGGAAAGGGGGTTGTATCCTCCTTCTGGTTGGAGTCATAGAATTAGGGAGTTGGATCTTCCTTCAGGTTGGAGCCTGAGAACTAGGTTGTTGTATCCACCTTCCTGTTGGAGCAGGATATCCTAGGGGGTTGTAACCTCCTTCTGGTTGGAGCCAGATGATTCAAATAGTTTTATATTCCTTCAGGTTGGAGCCTACAAATAGGGGGTTGTAGCCTCCTTCCAGTTGCAGCTAGAGAATTTGGAATTTGGTGCTTCCTATGAACGAATTATTGATATATATAAGAAATAATTATATGGTTTTCTCGCATTTGGGTTTTCACGTAAATATTGGTGTACTATGTATTTGATGTGAAGTTGCTTATAATTATATGCTCATGATTTATTGAATAAAAACATAGATGATACATCGATGATAAATTGTTGAACATTGTTGTTAAAGTGAAATAATATATATTGTGGTTAAAAGTGGTAGAAAGTTCTCATAGTGATTCACCCCCCCTCTTAGTATTCCAACACATTGTATAGAGGAGGGACTAGCTTTAAATATTGGACAAGTATCCTTGATGGGTAGGAAATCCTTTATGTCAATTGTGAAAAGGAACGTAGAAAAGGAAATAATAGAAGGAAGACAAATGAACATTCAGGGCGCCTTAGTATAGGGAGTGCCTAATTGAGGGAAACATCATGATCATTCTTTCCTTAACTTCTAGAGGGTAGGACACACCCACAAAAATATATCTCTCAAGTTATTGTTTTCCCTTTTTAATCCAAAAGTAAGTATTCTTTGACAACACAGGTATTCCAATAAAGGATGAACACCTTCATTAACCACTCACAAAACTAGATCAAAGATCAATGCATTGATGTTTTGACGTGGTAAAACCCCTACGGGGAAACATCCATGGTCCTAGCCAATGTGGCCACTTGGAGAAATTTATTAATTAAAAAGAAAAATATTACAGAGAGATTTACAAGATATTTTCTCGCAATCAATCTTCGGAAAATGACCCGCCATTCTCTTTAAATAGATATCATGGACCAATAGGGTGTTAATCCATGGATCAATGTAGTCATTAATATCAAGGAGAATATCAACTATCAGATCACTCTAAGCCATAAGCATATCGTGACCATGATATTACCTAACTACAAAGGCATACTAAAGAAGCACACTTTTACCTAACGACACATTAAACCAAGTTGATATTAACTAACTTCTAAGTGTCTAAATATCCTAACATCCCCCCTTAAGAAAAAATTTGGATAGGATTGTAGGATTTACAAAGGTGAAACAATAGGAGAAGGAAGGAGGCATTACAACCTATCCCCCCTTAATGATAACTTCTTGAACTCCTAACATATATTGAAGTTTGGAAAAATTCGCTTTTGTAAGAGACTTTGTGAAAATGTTTGCAAATTGATCTTCTATAGGGCAGAAGAGAACTTCAATAACTAGAGCATGAATGATATTTCAGATGAATTTCATATGTATCTTGATGTGTGTTTTGCGCTGAAACTAAACTATATCTTTGGTGAGATTTATGGCACTTTGATTGTTGCACCAGAGGGTGGTCGAATGTCGCTGCTGGAATCCAAACTATAAAAGGATCTGTCAAATACACAAGGATTCGTGACTTACATTAATTTTTTCTTGGTACTCTGCTTCTGCTAAAGAAAGAGAAATAACATGTTGTTTCTTATAGGTCCAAGTGGTAGGTCCTGAACCAAGGCTAAAAGCACAACCTTCAGCAGAATTTCAATCATTAAGGTCATCGACGCAATCTGAATTAGTGAAACCAACCAATAAAGGAGTCCCCCTTGAAATATAATGTATCTCGACCTGAACTGTACCTCGGACATACCAAATTATCCTCTTAGCTACTTTCCAATGGCTTTCATGGGTTTTTTTCATATACCGAGCAACAAGACCAACAACAAATGAAAGAACGTGATGGGTATGAGTCAAGTATAAGAGGATACTAACTAATTGATGATACAAAGTGGCATCAACTTCAGGAGAAGTACATGTGACAACAAGTTTGAATCCAGAATGGAAAGGAGAAGGGGTTGGTTTATAATCTTCCATGTGAAAGAAACAAAGAAGTTCACAAGCATACTTATATTGGGAAAGAAAAATTACTTCCTTGGTTTGCAAAACTTGGAGGCCAAGGAAATAGTGAAAATAGCCTAAGTTTTTCATTTCAAATTTCTTTTCAAGGATGGTTTTCACATGGTTTAAAAGTTTAGGGTCACTACCAGTGAGGATAATATCATCAACATAAAGAACAAGGATTATGATATGGATTCCTACTTTTTCGATATAGACATTAGGATCAAAATGAAATCTATAAAATCTAGTGTCAACAAGAAAGTTGTCAATTTTGGCAGACCAAGCCTGGGGAGCTTGCTTAATACCATAAATAGATTTCTTAAGGCGACAAACAAGGATAGAGTCATTATAGACAAATATAGGAGGTTGTTCCATGCATATTTATTATTGCAAATCCCCATGCAAGAAGGTGGATTTGATATCCATCTAATGGACCTCCCATGTATGTGAGGCTGCAAGGGATAGAACAAGGCAGATGGAATTCATTTTGGATAAAGGGGAAATGGTTTCATTATAGTCAATTCCTTCAACTTGAGAGAATACTTTGGACAATAATCAATCCTTTTGTCTTTCAACACTTCCATCTGATGCATACTTGGTTCTATAGACCCATTTACATATAACAAATTTTCTTCCTTTCAGAAGAGGTACTAGATCCCAAGTATCATTCGCCATTAAAGAGCAATACCTGTCATTCATTGTTGTATCCCAATTGGGATGAAATAAATCTTCTGCAAACATCTTTGGATCATGATTCTCTAAAAATTGATCTAAAATAGAATATTCTCGCTGTAACTGTGAACGAGTCCGACGTTGACTTGAAGGATCACCGACAAGATCACCAACTGCTTCTCATGTTGAACAGACCCATCTAGGAAGTGGTGTTGCTGGTGCATGTTCTGGTTCAATCGAATCATATGGAGGAAGGTGAGTAGGAAGAGGTAGATTTTCATCCTCACTATCATCATATAAACAATAAGAAACCAAAATAAGAACAGAATATGGAAAAATTCCAATGATGTATCACCAGTCGAAGAAGGGACAATCATCAAATTAGGCTAGTAGACTAAGATATTTTCATCAAGTTTAACATCTCCTCTAATACTAATTTCATTACAATGTGGTTGAAGAAATATGTAACCTTTGAAATCTTCAGAATAACTAACAAAAATACACTTCTCACTTTTAGTCTGCAATGCTTTCCTTTTCTCATCAGGAATGTGAGACCATGCTACACTGCCAAATACATGAAAGTGACTTAAATCTGGATTAAGTTTATTCATGCTTCTTCCAATGTTATATTTTTAAGAGACTTATTGGGAGTGTGATTTAGTATGTAATTTGCATAATTAATGGCTTTCGCTCAATACTTTAGACTTAATCCCTTAGATTGGATCATACAATTAGCCATTTATTTTAAAGTGCAATTGTTTCTCTCAACAACACCATTTTTTTTATGGTGTATATGGAACATTTTGTTGCATTTGGATGCCCTTTGCAGTTCAATAACTTGTAAAATTATGGTTTACATATTCACCTCCATTATCTATTTTTAAGCTTTTAAGTTGATGTCTAGATTGCTTTTCTACAAGGACCTTGTAGACCAAAACATTCTCTCTTAAGTTTTAGGAAGTAAACCCAAGTGCATCTAGAAAAGTCATCAATGAAAGTTAATAAACACTTGCACCTAGAAAAAGAAGGAGAAGTAAGTGTACCACACAAGTCATTGTGAAAAAGCTACAAAGGGGCCAAGGCATGTCAAGAGGCACATTTTTCAAAATTATCCTAATGATATTTGTCAAGAACACAACCATCACAAACACCATCTCTGTAAGAAACAAGAGGAATACTAGTCACAATATGTTGATTACATAGTTGTTGCAATGGGTGATACTTTAGATGACCAAACCGTTCATGCCAAAGTTTTCTCAAGTCATCACTATAAGCAATGGAAACTTATGGAAAAGATGATGACCCAAAGTTTTCAAACTTGTACAACCTGGTAGTATCATCATCAATTCTAGTTGTGAGAACATGCTTAGGATATTTTAGATCCTTTATTATAACTTGGTGAGGTGAAAACTCTACAGTTTTACCTTCACCTAAATGAGTGATTTGATATATTGATAGAAGGTTGCAAGAAAGACTTGGAACACATAATACATCATTGAAATGACCATTATCTACCTGAAATGTTCCATACCCTACAACACTAAGAGATCTATCATCACTAACAAATATTTTCTTGGTGTTACATTAATTTAGAGAAGAAAATATGGATTTATCCTTAGCCATATGATAATATTCCATATAATCAATAAGCCACTCATTATAATAAGAAGTAGAAGTTGCATTAAAGGAGAAACCAAAAGAAGAAAGTGCATGTCCACGAGAATAAGAAGAAGAAGTAGAATCACTACTGATGCTGTGCTTCTTCATTGCTGCTTCTAAAGATGCCACCTTCTTAAACAATTTGGACTCCTCATGACCATCATTCCCACAAAAGTTACAACATTTTTCACTCGTCTTCTTACTTTTATATTTTTCTCCTTTGTCACCATTAGGAGAGAAATCTAGCCAAGAGGGTTTCGGACCCTTATTTTTCTACTTGTTGTGGAGAGCATGTTGCTTCTTGGGATTCTTGGATTTATCTTTCTACTAGACCACTAAGGCTTTGTTGGATGTATGTGCAGTGTTGATTAGTCCAAGTTGCTCAAGATTATCTTGTTCTTGAATAAGGGGGCATCTCTTATCACTGAAATTTCATCTACAAATGGTTACAGAAATCCAACATCTAAAAACACCTATTAGTTCATCCATGGTCCAAAAAATTCATTTCCAAAGGGCACAAACTATACAATTGGTTATAAAATCAATATGTGCTCAGAGTGGAAAGGAAGCGCATGCACATGTGCTAGTCAAAAACTCTAGAAAAGCGCACACACATGATTATGGATGCAAAAAGCTGCACAAACTTCAGAATGACGCATTAATGATTCTAGTTGGCCTCCCATCCACTTACTCCCAAGTTGATTTGACCCTCAAATCCGAGATGAATCCTAGTGGGGGGCTGGTCAAAGACCTAAAGCTGCCCTAAAGGACCCCTTGTTCACACTAAAGACTGGTTGGATAATGCCTTAAATATTTTCTATAAAAAGAGGCCATGGGTGAACTATATTTCCAAGAATCTATTTGTATTGTTATGCTGCCTCTACTCTCCTACAAGGAACCTCTTTCCTCATTGGAGAATATAAGAATCATTTCATTGGGCCATTCACATCACCTCTTGAGTGAATGAGCTTTGGATTTCTTCACCATTTCCTTTTAGTTTGCTATTTGTAATAAGAGCTCAATCATTGGGGGTTCAAGAGCCCTCCCTTGGATGAAGAGGGGACCCATAAGTCTCCCTTTCTCTTTGGTGTTTGCCCACTAATACAATCTATCCATTGGTGGCACGAATATCGGTCATTCTTTTGTTCTATTTTCCTTATGCACATTAGTTTAGTTTCTTTAATTGTTATTAGATTAGTTGTTTATTTTCTTATTGTGATTGATGTTTCTAACTCTTGCACTCATTTCCATCCTGTCTAGCTAACCCAACTGGACTTGCAAGTGTCCTTCTTTTGCTCATTTAGGTGACAAAAAGGATACAACAGATTGGCGAATCCACTGGGGATAGGTATCAATTTCCTCCCCATTTGGGTTGTTTGAGCACTTCCTTTTGGTTTATTTAACTTGAAGGAACCATAAATGGCCCAAGCCTGCCTGCAAAAAGCTAAATTTAGAGCTGAGATAAGAGGATTTCATCTGAAATTTTCTTCTCGGTCGTGTAACAGAAAGTGCATGGGTTTTTTAGCCCATAGGTGTGCCTTTCGAGAACGTGCACCAAGAGAACCTTGTTCCTCAATGTCTTCTGTGCACCTACACCAACATGTCATTTCTGGTTTGCACATTGGTGCCACATGTGCCTCTGTCTACTCTGTGACCCACGCATCTGTTCAGAAATTCAAACATTGTAATGTTTTTTTTGATATGCTGAAGGCCCATGGCCTTCTTAAAATTGATTCTATGCAAATTGTAATATGCACCACACTTAGATTCCCTCTCCACATGAAGGGTTAGTCAAAACATAGGCACTTAGGGGGTTAAAATCCATATTTATCCTCTTTTTGCTTTCATTTTTCCACATGGATGGCTTTCTTTGACTGAATTTAAGTTGGAATCATTGTATATCACATATATAACCACTTGCACTAGGACTAAAAATTGAACTTCAATCATAGAGTATGCTCTTCTCTTGTACCATAGAGCGATCTTGAGAATCATAAAAATGATTGAAGGAAGATTTCATCTCCCTTAAAGACACAATCTTTAGGAGAGGGCAACAACCCCCTTTGGGACTACTCTTAGTTTCTTTTCAAAAACATCTGAAATTTGTAAGGGCCCATACATGCCCACATGCTGCAAAGATAGGATAGTTTGAATCTACTTTCTTGGTTTACATCACTAGGGGAGTTTAAAGGTTATTGTAATGAGCCCATACATGCTCACATGTCCACAATATAGGATAGTATTTTAAATCTTTCTTAGATTAAATCACATTAGGGAGTTTAAACGATTGGTAAGGACCCACATGTCCACATGCTAGTTCTCTATGGACTTTAAAATTCTGCAAGGTTGTACCAATGGCATCTAGTAAATTAGGTAATCAAGACTTGTAAGGACCACATGAATTCCACATGTTGCAATGTGACACCTAACTTATTAAAACTTTGGCACATTTTCACTTGCTTACACAAAAAGTCACTACTCACTCACATAGTTTCATCTAGAACTGTGGCGGCTGAAGTAAGTTTCCTCCAAAGGGATTCCGAAACACCCCACCCTTTTCTTGATGAAACTATCCACTCCCACTTAATTTGAACGAGATTGGTTCACACCCCCAATCTCTCAAAACAAGCACATCTAAAAATTTTCTAAAAAACTCACTAAGTTTTCCTCCATAGGAGGTGCGAAAAGAATTTTTTTTAGTCTAGGTAGGATCTTGGGGATAGGCATCCAAATAGCTCCTCGTTATCTAGTTCTCAAATCTTCAAAACATTAGAAGTTTTCAAATAGGGAACTTTAAATCCTTCAATTCAAGTGTTCCTAACACCATAAGGCAGGGAGATACCTGTGAAGGGTCGAAGGTAGAGGTCTAGTTGTTCTATGTGTCCGCCCTTAAGGCACCCACCTCTTAGATGGGATCCAGCCTGTGACCCATTTCTGAGGCTGAAAATCTAAATTTCGCACTTTGACCTAGGTACCTAGTGACCAAATTTTAGGACATCTACCCAGGTGGCAATTGTGGGCTGTAATTGCACCTTGATCGGATTTTGTGTGGCTATTGGGAATTATCGCCATTTCTTTTGGGATATGCACCCTCTACACCTCATTATAACTGATTATTTCATCCTTCACCAGTTCCTCTTCCAGTGGCTTCAGTCCCCACTGTTGAGTGCTATTGGAAGGTCCAGTGCTATTTGAGAGGAAGGATGTTACATCTTTTTTGGACACGAGCATTTTCTTGTTTTCTTCTCCCAAGCAGACAAAATCTACCTATCCACATATATGCTTCTTTGTCAATTGATTTATGTATGATGCTCTTGTGATTACAAACAATTGTGAGATATATTGTGAAGGTCCAAGTAATACAAAGTTTTGGCACAGGGGCAGACATAGGGTTCATCTCCAAGAGCGCACCAACAAGCCCTAGCTACTGGCCCTTTCGGCAACACCTGAGAAGAAGATGCAGTCTCACCCGAAGCCTCTATGAGGGGATTGTAGGATAAATATGTATACAACCAGGGGAATATCAAGTGGATCTATTACAACAACAATACATCATGCATCTACCATTCAACAAGCTAGATCTATCCTTCATAGCTATAGATTTGATCTAATACAATAAGGTAGGTAACAATATAACAACGACAGAGATCAAAGCATCAATCACACACATAACAACAGATGTACATGGTTCACTCTCTCTCTAGGGATATGTCCAAAAAACTGTGCTTATGATTCATTAATGTAAAGCATACAGTGCTTATCTGCGCTCTCAACTAGCAGATCCTCTTTCTTCTCTCTTTTGTTAGAAAAACAGGACTACAGAGCAATAAAATAAAACAAATGCATAAACAAAACACAGAAGATACATAATACAATAGATACACAGGTTTACATGGTTCACCTAGTGTGGGCTACATCCACTAGAGAAATTGTCAGGTCCTTCCTTTATTATTATCCAGCAAATGAAGGGATACGACCTACAACAAAACCCTCTGTAACTTTCTCTTGTTTCTCTCACAGTCTCCACTCACAGAATACAATACTCACCATAATACATAGCTGCAATATATTTCCCTCATAACAGAGGCTTTCCTTCTAGGGAAAAAAACCCTAACATAATTTCTACCATTAGATCTGCGACCTTATAATGAACAATCCATATTTACTATGAAATTAAAATATACATTTACAAGGCAATTTTTCCTTCGAGGGCTTCACCTCCAAACCCCCATTGGGGGATGATGCCCCCGAAACCCCTCCAGGGGCCTGCTTGCCCCCGAACCCCCCAGCTGGGGGGATAGCCCCCCCAGACCTCGCAGAGGGGGTACCCCCCCTCTGCACTCCTCCGCGTGGAAGAGTGTACATTCTTCTAGGGTGTAAAGTATTCATGGGTTATAAACATGGCTGAAAAACAAAAGACCTATGAATCTGGAAGATAATCAGGCTCCACAACCAACATCTTTCTCTCCTCTTCTTGCACACACAGCTGTAGGAATTGACCTTCACACACAACAAAAGATCTTACAATACTAGAAGGCTTCCTCTCTCTCAACACTTCTCTCTCTCAATACAATAATCCCTCACTCAATACTATAGCTAGATCAACAACAATATTGTACTACAGAATTACCAACAAAACCTAGGCCCTTTAGACCTCTATTTGTACATTACAACACCTCACCGATAGCTTTTAGGCTGAACCCTGGGTTCCAAAATCCATAGATACTAGAACCCTAGGTTTCTAAAACCCTACATCAACATGACCCTCTCTTTCCGAGCTTCACCAGCCTGTCTTTCCTTCCTTCTCATGCGGTGCTCCAAAGCATCCAACGATGGATTTTTCCACTTAGTGAGTTGTCCATGATACATATTCCTTGCTGATCTATCATCCTTGATCTCCTCATCCAACGACTTGCATTTCCTCGCTTTGCTCCATCTTTTCTTCTCTTTTGCTTACTTCAACCCAGTAAAAGTCACTGTGTCTCCCGCAAAGTTCACTTTTCACCTTTTCTTCCTTGTTCTTCACTTCCTTCCATAACCAAGGTCCAACAGGCCCCCAACACTCACCTGTGACTCGACTTGAGGCACTTCAAATCTGATCCTTCACTGTTTTACTTCAACTTTGGACTGCGCAATGCAACCCTTTCTTTCTGCTTCTTACCTCCTCCCCATCCTTTTGCAGACTGTCTTTTCAGTGTCTGGTACCCAGTTTCAACTGCACCTGGTACCTAGACCCTTTTCTAGTTGTTTTTACTAAGAACTATGAGGTAGCTGGTTGTCATAGTACAACTTCATTCGACTCCCATTCACCAATCCTTCCTTCCATTCACCCTTCAATGTTTTCAATTGTGAAACTCCTCCTTCTGTAACATAGGTGATCTCATATGGTCCAAGCCAATGTGTTTTGAACTTCCTTGGGTGTTTTAGAAACTTACTGTCATACACAAGTACAAAATCACCTTGTTTGAATGCCTTCTTCTTGATGTGCCTATTATGATATTCCTTCTCTCATTCCTTCTGAACCTGTTGGTGGAATCCTGCAATGAATCTGTCTTCTTCCAGTTCAACCAACCGTGTGAGCCTTTCCTGAACAACACCAGTATCATACATGTTTGTAAATGCAATAATCCTTAAGATTGGTACTAAGTATTCCATTGGGACAACAAATTTGGGACCATAAACCAACTTGAAAGGGGTCTGCATTGTTAATTTCTTGCAAGTGGTTCGATAGGCCCATAGTACTGCAGGTACTCTTAAGTCCCAGTCATCCCTATTCACAATGAAAATCTTTGTTAATGTTGTCTCTAAGATCTTGTTGAATGCTTCAACTGTTCCATTTGCTTGTGGATGGTAAGGTGTACTCTTCTGATGGTGGACTGCAAATTCTTCAGTCAGGGCTTCAACTGTCTTATTGATGAAGTGTGTACCTTGATCACTCATAAGGATCTTGGGGCATCCAAACCTAGTTATTATGTCATCAAATATAAAACATGCAGCTGTAGTTTCACTATAGTCCTTGACTGCTCTAGCTTCGACCCATCTAGTTAAGTAGTCTATCACAATAATGATGTACCTGGCTCCTGTGCGCTTCCCTGGTGGGTTTATAGGTCCCATGAAGTCAATGGCCCACTTTTCAAATGCTTCTAGGGTCATCTTTAGTGCTAATGGAATTTCATCTCTTCTGGATAGTTTCCCAACTCTATGGCATACATCGTAGGCTCTGGCATAATCTTTAGCATCTCTGTGTAAAGTGGGCCACCAAAGGCTAGCTCTCAGGACCTTATGTGCAGTTGCTCTCCCTGCGTAGTGTCCTCCTGTGATTCCTTCATGAGCTTCTTCAAGAATCAATTTTCTCTCTGTCTCCACAACACATCTTCTTAGTATCTCATCAGGTCCTAGTTTGTATAACTGACCAGCTATAAGTGAAAATTCTGTAGCGCGCACCACTAGTTGTTTCTGCTGGGGAATTGTATACTCACTAGGTGCCATTCCCATTGACAGGAACTAGACTATGTATGTGAAGTGGTCATAAATATTTCTAATGGCGATCAGTTGTGCATCCGACAGTGTATCCTCCAAACTGGTGGGTTCTTCGTCATGTTCCAGCCTCGAAAAGTGGTCAGGACCCTTGTTCATTCTTCCTGGCTTAACTATGATTTCAAAATCATATTCTTGAAACAACAGAAGCCATCTACATATTTTCCCTCCCAACACTGGCTTGTTGACTAGATATTTTAGCACAGAGTGATCTGTAAACATTTTAAAGTGTCCTCCCAACAAGTAGTGGTAGAATTTTTGCAACGCATACACCATGTCTAATCCTTGTCTCTCGGTAGTGGTGTAATTATTTTCAGATGTAGATATCTTCCTGCTAGCAAAATCTAATGGGTGGTCGATCTCCCCTTCTCCCGGTTGTGCTAGTACTACTCCTAGTGCAATAGAAGACGCATTGACGTGTATGTGAAACTCTTTGCTCCAATCTGGAAAAACCAGAATGGGCACAGTGACCATCTTCTATGTCAGCATGTCGAAGCTCTACTGGCATTCATCTGTCCAGCCAAACTGACAATCCTTCTTCAACAACTTCTCCATTAGTGCTGTGATTTGGGCATATCCTTTAATGAATTTCCTATATAAGCGCAGTTGTTTGACTGAAGTAGGAGGTGGAAAATCAAATATAATTGCAATTTTAGATGGATCAACCAACAATCCCTTCTTGCATACAATATGGCCTAATAACACTCCAAATGGTGAGAAGAAGATGCACTTCTTCAGATTCAAAGTAATTTGACACTACCTGCATTTATCCAATATTAGCCTTAGACATTCAATATGATTTTTCAACAAACTAAGCACAGTCCAGTCATCAAAATATGCTTCTAAAAATTTATGCAAAAATTCTTTGAACGCTTCGACCACCACCCTGGAAAAGATGGCTGGGGCATTCTTCAGTCCAAATGGCATTACTGTATATTGGTTGGATCCCCATTCTGTGGCAAACGTGGTCTTGTGGCAGTACTCCTTAGCAATTTGTATCTGATGGTATCTTGAAAATCCATCTGTAAAAGAATATATCTCCTCGCCTCCCACATTGTCTAATACTTCATTAGTGAATGGTGTAGGGAAAGGGTCATGCAGAAAAGCATCATTCAACTTTCTGAGGTCCACACATATCCTAATTTATCCTATATTCTTGTCTTACATGACCATAGGGATAATCCACTATGACTCTTCGACAGGTTTAATAATCCTTGCTTCTATCATTCTGTCGAGCTCAATCTTCACTTTTCCTTATATTTCAGGTTCAATCTGTAGGGTCTTTGCTTGAATGGCTTCACACCTGGTTTCAAAGGGATCCTCATTTCTCCCATAGGACCTATGATACCCTTCATATCAATGAACTTGGTCAGAAACAAGTCCTGACACTCGTGCAATAACTCTGTAATCTTGTCAATGGTAGCAAGATCCCAATAATCTCCAACATTGGAAAGCTTTGGTGTCTCCTCTGTCCCAATGTTGAATTTTTTAATCTTAATTGAATGACCAATAAATGCTATCTCAACTACTGGTCCTTCCACATTTATTTGGCCTTTTGTTTCAGTGATGTTTACCTTCCTGGGATCATCATCATCATCGGCATTGATGTTGTAGCAACTCTGCAATTTCTGGAGAGGCGCAGTCCATTTGTCCTCTTCTTGTTCCATAGGGAGGCTATATACTTCCTTGAATACCTTCTTTCTCACAATATGTAATTCTTGGTCTACTGAAGGATATTCACTTTAAAATAAAAAGGTGGTTACAAAGTTCTGAATCATACCTTCCCAATCTATAGTGATGAGGCACAACTCCGCTTGAAGGTACCAGTTGATAGGGTTCATGTACAACATGTTAATGAATCTGTGCATCCGTTGTTCTCAAGGAATATCAATCTAGGCCTCTTCATAGCTTCGCACGTGGTCCTTTTGGAAATTTTGACCGATATATCTTACTTTGCAACTTACTACTTGTACCGAGAACCACGCTGTCATCAAGGTTCGGCATTGGGTCTAGTCTATGATATTGGATTTATGTGTCCCCCACCATCTTGATGGTGTGGATTTCAGGGCCTCCTCCATTTCCAACAATCTTTGTTGTATTGGAACACTTGTTTCAAAATATAATAGGAAGGCTTCTAAAGGGTTCAGACTGTCAAATGTGGGTAAGTTACTCACTGTTGTGCCTATCTAGTGAACTTCTCTAGTTAATCTAGCACATCTTCCGGTAGATACTTCATACATCTGGTTCTGCCAGTTCTCCAGTTCTTCTTCTGAATCTGATGAGCACGCGCTATCACTTCGCCAACTTAGATTCCCATTGGCTGTAGGGTTGATGTAATCTTGTTGTCTGGCTGTTAGTTTGTAGATGTTTTCCAATTCGTATGCCTGATCTTCTTCTCTAATGGGCTCTGTGTATTGTGAACCTTCATTTGGATCTAAGGGTGCTATGACCCTAAGGCCATATCTTTCAAATGTCATACGTCTTTTCTTCAAATCAACAACAATGGAATTGTTGAAGGCCTAATCAATTCCTAGTAATGCAGGGTAAGGCAATTGTCATCAACAATTTCAATCACCTAAAAATATGAAAAGGTTCCAACTTCGTCGATGTCCACAGGGACATTTTCCAATCGTCCGAATGGGCTTACAACTTGCTGATTAGCCATCCTAAGTCTGATAGGGGAATATATCAACCTCGATTTTCCCATTAGTGCCCAAGTTTGCTTCGTCATGACATTGACCTCCGATCGTAAGTCGAGGACCACATAGTCTATATCATACTCTCCTATTTGAGCATTCAAATGTAATTATTTATTTGTCCTTCTCTTATTACCAATTTGTTGTACTTCCCTATTCAGTAAGGGGTCTATCATCCCTAGCTCATACTGCCTGATTAAGTTCTGTAGTTCTTGCACAACGTTCTCATCCTGAATTAACTTAATACAAGTGTATAAAAATTCAATGAGCTTACTAACCTCTTTTCCTCCTTTTGGCGAAGCCCACTAATCAAATGCCTGAGGCATCCCACATTCTCTGATTTCTGGTCATTTTTTGGAGGAAGATCGTTAACTTGCTTTGAACTCTTGCCTTGCTTCCTCAAAGATTTGTCTTTCTTTCTTCACATCAAAATTTTGGGTCTTCTCTACAGCTTTCCTGATGCCTGAGTCTTCTATGATCTTTCCTTGGGTCATTCTATCCACTCCTATGGTAGCGCCTCCTTGAGTAATAACAACGAATCTAGGGTATGCTTCACGAGGTTCAACAAATATCAATTGCACTTGTGGGTTCTGCTGGGGTCCTCGTCTTTCCTGAAGCTTGGATAACAACACAGGGTAGTCCTCGATGACATGCTCGAAGGAGTTGCAATAACTTTAATTGGTACAAGGGTTATGACAATCCCTTGCTAGATGTCCTGGCTACACGCAGTTATAACAAATTATTTGTCCTCGGCCTCATCCCATTCCTCCTCCTCATCCTCTTCCTCTGTATCCACTACGAGGATTGAAGTTTTCTCTTCCTAGGGAGTTATACTGTGCATTTTTTCCTTCTTGATGTACTTCACCTTGGATCTTGTATATGTCTCTTGATCTTTCATGCATGAGATCATAAGCTCTGCAATCTCTATCGTCATACCCTACTGATTTACAGAATGTGCAATACAAGTTTGTGGGTGTCTAAATGTATTTCTACATGTAATAGCACTCACTAGGGCAATGTCGATTTCTGCATACTTCACACCAAGGTAAGGTGACTTGCTTCAAGGGGCTCGGATCTCCAGAAGCCAAGTATTCATTGAATAGAGGGAAGTGTTCCTTTTCATGACCTTCTGAACTACATCTAACACACTAGATGTCTTCTCTTTTGTCTTTTCCCTTTTCTTTCTTCATGTCTTCAACATGTAGAGAGAAACTTGTTAGCTGACTCAAGATCTGACTCATACCTGAGCTGGATTCTCCCATAGGGGCTGATTCAAGCTTCATGGTGATCTCCAATGCTTCTTCCTATGAAGCAATCTTCTATTGCATCAAGGGGACTCTGATATGTGGTAACAGAGCAGTGATGAACCATTCTTTTTTCTGCTTGTCTGAGATCTTAAAGGTCAATCTTCCTGTAAGGGTCTTGAATCTCTGATCGAACTCCCAAACAGGTTCGACTACCTTTTTCTTGATCTCTTTCAGCTCTGTAATACATTGGGACTCCGACTTAGGTTTCTTAAACTCTAATCAGCGTGTTATTGATTTCATTCGATGGCTTAGGTTGCGCAAGTCCTTGGAGAAGCTTCATGTACCAACTCAACGCGTGGTCTCTCAGTGTAGTGCTAAACTGGTTTCTTTTAACATCTTCGTCAGTAATATTTTTAATGTTACATACAGCCTCACAAAGGAACCAGTGCTAATCATGATCTTCAGATCCATCTCCTTTAAAGACAGGGAGCCTCATCTCATCTGCCATGGAGTTGCCTAGGTTTCCTGTCTGAGTGGATGCTGAGCTGCTAGTAATAGTGCTCTGTGGACTCTGGTGATTTGGAATGTTCTGATTACTTAGTGTTTCTGAAACAAAAGGAGGATTGATATTACTTACTTTATTAGCCTACATAGTTCTTGAGGTTTCTGGATCATTTCGGCGAAGTTATTCAACTGCTTCTTCCTCTAGCCCCATGGGTTCTAAATGTTCTTCATCTGTCAGATCTGCCTCTTCTCCACTGTAGAAACCCTCTTCTCCGTAGTTTTTCTTAAAGAGGTTCTCAAGGTGAATCCCTCAAAATACTCTTCCACTGCACGTATGTCCCACTTCTGTGTCACTGTCGCTATCTGAATTTTTGAACATTAGCCTTTTCACATCTTCTTGATCTACTGTATCTTCAAGATGTTATTCTCATGCAACAACATCTTGAGTCTCAACTTCAGGACTTGTAAAAATTTTCCTCTGGGTCCTTTAAAGAAATATCTTTCATCTTGGATGTATGACTCTGCTTTGTCAATAACAAACCCGATGATATACCCTCCAATGGTACTATCAAACCAGTGATCTACTTCCCTGGATACAATGTTATCAACCCTTTTAACCTTATGGATCAACGTCGATGTCCAAACTACAAGAGATCTAGGTATTATCTCGAGCTGGGTATCTTCTAACCTAGATAACCACTCATGTAGCTCTTTATGGATCCATCCAAAGAATATCTCATGAATGTTGGTAAAGATATATTTCTCCAACCAATCTTCTGTACTAAGATTAGGGTTCTTGTTCTGGGCTTCAACGAAGTCCTTCTCTTGATCTTCTATCCACTTTTGAATCTCTGTCTTCGATGGGAACCACCTTGACATTCCCTCATGAAGATTCTTGTCCCAGTAACGAAACCATTTGTTGGCATAGGGGCAGACCCATGGTTCAACTCCAAGAGCGCACCAACAAGCCATAGCTACTAGCCCTTTCGGTAACACCTGCGAAGCATATGCAGTCTCACCCGAAGCAGCTATGAGGGGGTTGCAGGACAGAGATGTCTACAACCAAGGGAATATCAAGTGGATCTATTACAACAACAATACATCATGCATCTACCATTCAACAAGCTAGATCTATCCTTCACAGCTATAGATTTGATCTAATACAATAAGGCAGTTAACAATATAACAATGATAGAGATCAAAGTATCAATCACACACACAACAACAGATGTACATGGTTCACCCTCTCTCTAGGCCTATGTCCACAGAACTGTGCTTATAATTCATTAATGTAAAGCATATAGTTCTTATTTGTGCTCTCAGCTAGTAGATCCTCTTTTTTATCTCTCTTTCTCTCCTCTTCCTACGCACCTAGCTGCAGGACTTGACCTTCACACACAGCAGAAGATCTTACAATACCAAAAGGCTTCCTCTCTCTCAACACTTCTCTCTCTCAATACAATGATCCCTCATTCAATACTATAGCTAGATCAACAACAATGTCGTACTGCATAATTACCAACAAAACCTAGGCCCTTTAGACCTCTCTTTATACATTACCACACCTCACCGACATCTTTTAGGCCAAACCCTAGGTGCCAAAAACCATATATACTAGAACCCTAGGTGTCTAAAACCCTAGGTGAACATGACCCTCTTTTTCTGGGCTTCGCTAGCCTATCTTTCCTTCCTTCTTACGCGATGATCCAAAGCATCCAACAGTGGATTTTTCCACTTGTTGAGTTTTCCATGATCCATATTCCTTGCTTTTTTGTCATCCTTGATCTCCTCATCCAATGACTTTCATTTCCTCGCTTCGCTCCATCTTTTCTGCTCTTTTTCTTACTTCGACCCAGTGACAGTCACTGTGTCTCCCACGAAGTTCGCTTTTCAACTTTTCTTCCTTATTCTTTGCTTCCTTCCATAAACAAGGGACAAAATAAAGTATCTTGTTCATTTATTACTCTCATCACCAGTTTCACACATTCATTTTGCTAGTCGGACATCATAGGGGACCCACAGAACCCCCGTCGTTCCAATCGCTTATGGAATATCCCTCCCATTTGAGGAGGAATTCCTAGTCTTTCCAACTCATCGACTCAACCCCCTCACACCCCCATGAGTGATATTGTCTTGGGATCATATTTTCTTGGTTCCACTTTGCTTGGGTCCACTTCCCAAGGTCAACCATTCACTAGCTTTCCTTTACAAGGAAGCAGGGGGCACACTTCTTCCCAAGGAGGAAGTACCACCCCACCTAACCCCCCTCATGGGTCAGGTACACAAAATACTCACACCATGGATGGAACTAATCCTCCACTGCCACTCCAAATTCCATACTTGGCTTCCCTCAACATATTGGATCTGAGTAAGCTCACCAACGATCCTATATTGCATGACCCCACATGGCCTGCAATTCCTACCAAATTACCTTCAGACATTCCCAAGTTTGAAGGAAAGGCCGGAGACGACCCTGCCAACCATGTCATGACCTTCCACCTATGGTGTTCTTCAAACAACATCATGGAAGACTCCTTTCGGTTACAATTATTCCAACACACACTCACTGGCCCATCAACCAAGTGGTATGTAGATGAAAAATCAGGGTCCTATGTGACCTTTGAACCATTGGCCAAAGCTTTTTTGATCTTCTTTCAATTAGAAATCCACCATGAAAATGGTATCGAACTTCTCTCCAAGTTTAAACAAACCTCATCTACACATATCGCTAACCACATTTGCGAATGGTGTCAGCGACGTAGCTTATGCAAAGCAGAAACCACCAAGCAACAATGCCTTGATTGGTTTCTCAGATCACTTGTCTCCCTCGCCAAAGATGTGGCCTCCACCTTCCCCCAATCTAAAGAGAAAACCATTAGAAAAGATCAACAATATGACCTCATCTACGCACAGTCAGGATACTTATACACAATATTACTTGACATCCCAAAACCCGTACCATTCAACCAAGACAAACCTGGGATGTCTCACTTAGGGGAAAGATTGATTGGTACCACCACACACCATAATCTGTACATCCAACCACCACCCATGTATGGTACACCCCAACATCCACAAATATATGGTGGACTTCCTTATTACCCCCCTCCATCCCCTTACCCACATCCATACCCTATTATACCCCCTCCACCCATGAGTGGACCCGCATCGACACCCATGATGTGTCTGGCTATATAACGAAGTTCTGGTACCCCCTCTACCTCAACTTACACCCTAATCACTAGTGAAAGCATCATACCTTCTTATATACCATACAGATCATTGCCACAAAATAATCTGTACTTTCCATTTCCTGGTACCCCCCCACCCATGGCTCCACCACAAGGACAACCACACGCTGGGGTTAACTTTGTTCAACCCTCTCCCATTCAACAATTTCAAAGTTTTGAACAATTGAATATGAAAAATCCAGCCCATCATTCGAATAATCCCAAAAATAAAGGAAAAAACTGAAACAATAATAATCCTGGGCCAGGAGGAAATAACCCCCAACAAAACCAACCTGCTGGGGGCAATCAAAATCAAGGGAATCAGAACCCACAAGGAGGAAATAACAACAAACACCAAGGGAAGAATACCAACAACATCTGGAAAAACTTCCCTTGTGCCCTTTTTGGTGAGTATGTCCATTATACTCACCATTTCCCCTAAATTGTTGACTTTAAACAGATGAAAGAATCCGTGAACGGACCTCATCCCCCAGCACCGCCTGCCCTCCAGCAGGCTCCACAACAGTATGTGCAACAACCACCCACGGCGGTGTTGCAAAAATTGATTCTACACCAAGGTGTGATGAATACCCAACATGACATACACCCGGCCCCACCACATATGGGACAATATCAAACCCTGGCACCCGTGCAGATCGCACTATCCTCCTCACTAGCGAAGAGAAAGTCCTTCTACAAACGCGCAGTCGTCAATACAACGCACCCTCTGAATCTACTCCCACTACCTTGGAAGTAGCTCCAGTTACAATGTGACCCCTTCTGATGATTACGCACCCTAACAATGAGACCCCCCTTCATATTCTTCATATCCCCTTACGACAGAATGTCACTAACCCTCAGGCTAGGGAAACACACAATTATAGTCTGGTCGATGACCTAGCACAATCTCCTTCCGCCATGTCCATCTTATAAGTTCTTCAAACCTATCCCACTCAATGGAAGTCACTAATTTATTCCCTGGGGGAATTCAAACCTACTGACACTAGACTCATCATGTTTGTTCTCGATAGTGGCGAACCCCATCTCCCCGCTTTAGTAGCATTCCAAATACTGGTTAAAATCTGAAACATCACAATTCATCATTGCATCATTGATGAAGGTGCATCCACATGCATCATGTCCAAAATCGTATGGAAGAAACTTGGCTCCCCTGAGCTCATACTGTCCACCATCACTTTGAGAGCTTATGACGGATGACCATCCTCTCCTGAAGGGATCTTTCAAAATGTCCCCGTCGAACTCGGGGGAAAGACTATCCTTATTGACATTGAGGTTATCGACTCCCCAATCGATTACAATATCCTATTCGGTCATAGCTACATGTACACTATGAAGGCAGTAGCCTCTTCTGTATTCTGAATGATGATGTTCCCCCACAACGGGAATATCATCACCATCGATCAGGTTTCACATTACGAGCCTAACCCTCGATAAAATTTTACCCTTTTTCCACACTAATCCTAATGTCTACCCACTCATTGAGATGGGCCCCGACATCTTCAAAGATCCATCCTTTCTAGGGACATACCATAGATCACCCCCGATCATACATCCCTCAACTCAAGTATGTGTCATCTCTTCCAACGAAACTAACACTGGAGATACCATCCCTCCCACTGAGGCTTCTTCACTTCTTGAAGTCACACTAGTCGGAGAGATCCTCCCCGAGGAATCCACTCATAACTTTCCATCACCACTTGTTCCCGATATCCCTCCCCCCCAGGGTCACATACCGTTTTGGGAGACAATCCCCAAAGCCATTACTCAAATCCCCTTATTCTACCCCCCACCGGGCATACAATCTTTCTATGTAGCCACCACACTTACTCTACCTAACATGGTTCTTGCCATCCCAGTTTGGTATCTGCACCCACCTGAGATGGTTCCTCCACCATCCCTTCCTCCCCAAACTGAGGGAATCCCAATGAAGATACCAATCCTCACTCTGACCGCACCACCCTCACCCCCACTCACGAGCACCACCGCTACAGCTAGGGGTAGAAGGAAGAATAAAGAGCCCACTGCTCCACTTCCCCCCCTGATTTCAAATTCCTTATGCACTATGTGAGAAAGAAGGACACCCCACCAATCGATGTCCCTCTCTCCCTGAGTTACGCAATTTAATATGACTTCCTCGAGAAACTAGACCGCTTGTCACTCCACCCAACACACCAAGTACTACCACCACATCTCCAACCACTGGCACCACAGGGTTGTGAACCAAATTCGCTTGTGCCATCTGCTTAGAGTGTTGCCATTACACCCACCATTTCCCCACACTACCTTAATTTTGACAGACACTAACAACAGTACTCCAGAGATTTCAGCAAGAGTCCCCCCCATCTGTGTCATCAAGTAATCCTGTCATAGACATCCACTATGTCACGACTTCAGTTAATGAACATATGATATTCCCTTGCTCTCTCTATGAATCATTGGATCATTTCACATACCAATGTCCTACAATCCTTGAATATAGGCGTCGCCAAATGACCCTTATTCAAAATCCTACACCTACCTCATTGCCAGAGGTGCTAGTGATTTCCCCTAATCCATCCCCTAATGTTGTTAATATCCTCTCTCGTGAACATGAGACACTCCCTACTCCCCCATGGTTCATGGATAGCCTATATGAGGATTTTCCCCCAAATCCCCTCAATTCTCCAGTACATTTCCCCATGGAAATTTGACACCTGAATACCATTTTCAACCTAGAGTATCTCTATATTTGGTTAATGTAGAGCAAACCATCGCACCCCCTTTGTGTCACCCCCCTAAATATTCACCACCAGAAGACAACCACACGGTGCCAGTCACCTTGTTACTCCCCTGGATCCCCTATATTCTCTACAGTTCCACTGTGATGAAGACATCCTCTAGGAATTAACTACCCTCGAATTCCCATGGGATCTGCTCCATCACAAAACAATCTTTCTTTCAAAGGAATCCTTTACGCCTCCTAACCAAAACTCCATATATGTAATCGAAACCAAATATTTTCTCCCATTAGGGCATATAGACTGGTTCAATAATCCTATCCCTGCCCCCAATGCTTTTGAAGAAGGTAACATGGCTAACATTTCCCCCACTGTCAAAATCGATATTTCCATCAAACCTGGAATCATAGAGGAAATCACCATTGGTCCTGCATGCTCTTCTGAAGAAATAATAGCCTACAAAGCTCTCTTCCAGGGATACCGATATATTTTTTCCAGCTCATACACAGAGATACCCGACCTCGATCCCTCTATTGTCGAACATCGTATCGACACATGGCCTGATATCAGTCCTGTACAAAAAAATCAATGCCTATTACACCCATCCAAAGAAGCGGCCATCAAAGCCGAGATTGAAAAATTACATGTAGTAGGGTTCATATACTCCATCGCATATACGTCACGGGTCTCCAACCCCGTCCCTGTCAACAAAAAACAGGGCATTATTCGCATCTGCACTGACTTTCATGATCTCAATCATGCCTGTCCCAAAGAAAATTTTCCCACTCCTTTTATCGACCAAATTATCGATGATTGTGCCAGCCATGAGGATTTTTCCTCAATGGATGCTTTCTCTAAGTACAACCAAATCCACATTCACCCAACTGATCAGTACGAAACCACATTTACTACCCCATTGGGTACTTTTGCATATCATGTCATGCCTTTTGCCCTAAAAAAATGCCAGTGCGACATTCCAACAGGCCATGAAATACGTTTTTCATGATCTAGCTCACATCATCCTCGCCTACTTAGACGATCTCACCACTCGATCTAAGAAACACACTCAACATCTAGATGACTTATGCGTCATCTTTTACAGGTGTCGTCAGTGCAATATATGCTTGAAACCTCTCAAGTTCTTATTTTGCATCACCACCGGATGCCTCCTTGGGTTCATCGTTTCCCAATGCGACATCACCATAGACCCCCTCAAGGTCCAAGCCATCATGAAAATTCCACCACCTTGGAATTTATGCCAACTCCAAAGCCTACAAGGCAAATCTAACTTTCTATGCCGCTTTGTCCCCGATTACGCCACTCGTGCACATAGTTTCCTTCGCTTATTGTGTCATGATATCCCATTCCAATGGGATGAACATGCCCAAACCGCTTTTGATGATTTAAAAGTGGCACTCTCCAACTCCCCCTTGATTAGTCCACCCGACTATGACCACAACTATATCCTCTACTTATCAGCCTCACCCGTCTCATTAGTAGGTGTTCTCGTCCAACTAGGGGATGATGACCATGAGCATGCAATTTACTATATTATTAAAAATATTTTAGGGCCACCCTTAAATTACAATTACGAAGAGAAACTTGCCCTTGTAGTTTTCCTGGCAGTCCAAAAACTACATCATTACATCCTACTTCGCACTACCAAAGTAGTAGCAGATTCCAACCCCATGCAATACTTGCTCAGTCATCGACAGATTAATGGTAAATTTTCCTGATGGATCATCATCCTTTAGGAGTATGACCTCGAATTTTCAACACCCAAGAGAAAGAAATCCCTCATCCTTGCCGAAATCATTACGGCCTTTCCCTCAAGGAATACTAGTTCACTCGTCAATACAGACTTCCCTGATGAACACCTCTTCTACATCCCCTCAGATGATCCCTGGTACGACGACCTCCTCATCTACCTCTGAACAAAGAAGTTTGGACCTCACCTCTTCAGGGATGATCATCCATGTATTCTCCATCAAGCCCTTATATATCTCCTTATTGGTGACATCTTATATTGATGAGGGGTCTACACAATCCTTCGTCGATGTTTGACCATCGACAAAGCTGACAGAGTTCTCAATGATTGCCACAACAACGCTTACAGAGGCCACCTATCAGGGATGTCAACTACTCAAAAATTCATTCAAGCAGGATACTTCTGGCCCACATTGTTTCACGACTATATCCATGTCATGAAATGATGGGACAAATGCTAGCTTTATGCCCATAATGCCTGAGCACCACCTGCTCTTTTTCACCCAGTCATCACCACCAGCCCCTTTAAGAAATGGGGAATTGAATTCATGACTTGTAAGCCTCCATCTAGCAATGGACACAAGTACATTATCATGGCAGTTGATTACTGCACCAATTGGGCAGAAGCCATGCCCACCTTCAACAACACCGTTGACACCACAACACATTTTTTCTTTAATCATGTCATCTCGCTCTTTGGAGTCCCACTATAGTTAGTCTCTAATCACAAGAAACACTTCGAGAATGAGATTTTCATCGAACTCTCCTACAGGTTAGGTTTCTCCCACAAGTTCTCCTCCCCATACTACCCTTAGTCCAATAGAAAGGTAGAGGCGGTCAACAACATCCTCAAAACCATGTTGCGGCGCACGATTAACAAACATAAGACTAATTGGCATCATATCTTTTTTTCCGCACTGTGGGATTATCACACAATAGTTAAAATTTCCATTGGATCTACACCATTTCATCTTGTCCATGGCGCCGAGGCCACTCTCCCCATCGAGTGAGAAATTCCCACCTTACGCACCGCTATTCAGATATTACCCGACACTTCTCCAATGGAGCAGAATTTGCTGAACTTAGAGTCTCTGGATGAGGACCATTTATTTTCATTACAAAACAATGAGGCAGCCAAAAAATGGTCAAAGGCCACCTTTGATCGCCATGTCAACCTTTGCTCATTCAACGAAGGCAACCTCATCCTTTCTTACGATATCGCTCACGATACCCTTGGCCATGGAAAATTTGAGTCATTATGGCATGGACCTTACATCATCTAACATTTCCTCACTAAAGGTGCATACATCCTGGCCTCTCCCGAAGACCACCCTCTCAAAGAAACCATCAACGGGTTGTACTTAAATAAATTTTACGCCTGAGTGTAGCCACTCTACACTAGGATTTTTCTTTTTTGTACACATTTCGTAGATTTTTTAATATTTTTTTTCCCCCCATGCCTAGTGTCTAATCTACCATTTGTGTTATTGACAAATTCCTCTTCCATCGGCCTACCACATCGGTTACGCCGACCGAGCTAGTCGATGGACACAGAATCTCGCTTCGGCCGCTTGGGCCCTCTATACCCCATCCCATGAACTGCTCCACTCCAACAGCATATGTTTGGGCTCAACAACCAACAACCAAGAAAAATACATAGCCTTCATTGGCCTCCTTTTCAAGGCCAGTCACCACCATATTCATCACCTTAGTGTCTTACTAGATTCCCAGCTCATGGTCCTTCAACTCAACAATGTGTACCATGTCCGTGATCCTCACCTCTTTTGCAAATACCTGCAAGTTAGACTTTTATCTAGACATTTTGATTCAATCACATTTAAACATATTCCAAGACAATTCAATCAAATAATAGATAATATGGATAACCTAGTGTTATATTGGCATTTATCACATCAAGATACCATTACACATACATAAATCATCAAGAGTCTGTCACAGCATATAAATTAGACACCATAAAATACATCAAAAATCATCATCACATGTGAACATCATATAGATCCAAAATATATATCCATATATATATATATATCGATCAATGTTCCATCAATTTTTACAACAAATAGTACAACACGTACATCATCCATAGGCAGGTGAACCTCCTCATCCCTATAAGTACAAAATCGGTGTCACATCACCCTATACAAAATGGGCTTGCAAGCCTATATATAAATACAAAAATACATATATAGAGGCACTCATGGCACCTTTATAGCTCCACCACCTAGTCCTCTCTCTGGAGGAGGTGCCCCACTAGCTAGAGGTCCCTCAGGTCCTGGGGGAAGCCGCCCAGTCATAGTCGCCCCTGCTATAGCTGATCTACATATCAAGGTCCACAACTTTGCCAGAAGGCCCACACACTGCTCCAAGACTCCCTCTTCCTATAACTGAGTCCACATGCACTTAGGAATTCCCTGTAATACTACCTCCAATCGACGATGAAAATCCTCAAACTTTCTACTGACCCCCGCCATTCCCCTCTAGGATCCCTCCATCCAGTGCTGCAGTACTCTCACCTCCGCTGCGTTTTTAGTACTGTCACCTGGTAGCATTCTCCCCTCCATGATTTGTCCCATTCATAGTCCCCTTTTTATCACTTTGACACTCATGCTACTTTCACCCCCTAGGGATGGGAATCCTGATAGTCTTACTCATTTTCGAGAATCAACCACATACTCCTTCTCCTCATTTTTCTAGCTTTCCCAATGGACTCCCAGAACATCTCCTACCGGTTATCATTTGACTGCACCTCTGAAGTATCATTAGCCCTCCATTTCATCCACAATCAGTTTTCCCATCTAAAAATTCCCCTCCACTCATTTACCACATGAAGAAAACCACCTATGGGGCACCCACCCTCCACCAATTCTCCACGCAACTTGCGCCCTCACAGGCCAAGCCATGTTGCACTGGGGCACCTGTTTCTATAGTTGCACAATTATCCCAAATTATTCTTTATTCATTTGGTAATTGTACAAAGGCCCTGTATTAGTGTCATCACATCGACGTCTACTACCTGCTCTCTCATCATCATCCATCCTCACACTAACCTCGTCCCATTTTCCTCTCTCCTCTGCCCATGGCTCTCCCCGTAGTGGTCTCACGGGCCCCTGACGCGCTGGCACTCTGACCAACTCTATCTCTCATCCGTGAGGTCCCACATCTGAACAAAAAACAACCAAATGATAGAATTAGCATCCATCCATACATAAAACATATGTTGTACTATCTAAAACTCAAAAAATACATCAACATACCTCTTCGATCGAGCACCTCTCTAGGGGGTAGCACCATCTTTGGGTCCCCCCAAAAATCCACCCCATTATATGGGAACTAGAGTATGATTTGTGGCATCTGATGCCACACCCATGCAAGCTTGACCGTAAAGTAATGGCCACCCTCTCCACCTCCTTGAAAGACCAAGATAGCCGCCCACCACCTCAATCATGGCTCGCGAATGCTCGACGCATCCAACAAGACTCTTGGTTGCAACATGAACACCCTCTCCAAAAACCAAGCCACCAATATAGACCCAAAAGAAAACTCACCGGAGTCATCTACCTGACACCGATTCAGCTGCTCTATCATCTTGGTGTGTAGCATCACACCCCAATCAAAGTTCTCACCACTCATTGCCCTCTACATGATCTTCAACTGCCCACCATTAATCTGCTGGGTAGCTAGAGATCCATAAACTCATAGAATAATCATTTCAATGCAATGATGCAAAAGGGCGTCCATCACCCCAATCCTCACAATTGAGCCTGACATAAAGTCCTCTTCATAACAATACATCTGGGCCAAGTCAGCCAACTTGCCATCCCTAGGTAGCACGGGCTTAGCCGGTAGCGGGATTCCACGAAAATGGAGCCCAATCAAGAAATACACATTCTCCTTCATCGAGAATGTGAGATGCTCCCCTCTCACAATAAAACAATGCAGATTCAGGATCCACATCGATATCAGGAATTGCAATAGGTACTCCTATGCTCGCACCAGTGAACAGTCAAAAAAATTTAGCAACCCACAGGCTGCCAAAGGTCTCCACACAACCGACTCCTCATCTCTCACCGCATCTCTCATGCGTGCTTAGTCTCTCTCCCTCCAATGGACTAGCAATGTCAAAATGGTCACCTACATCCACATATACAATACTTGATCAGACATCACAACTCATAAAAACACCAAAAGTATACAAAAGATAAGTTTTTTACACCCCTCAGCTTTGCCTCAAGGGCACGACTGTTCTCCCCATAGGTGCACACATATGTGTGCTTGTTCAACCCACAGTTGCACACTCATGTGCAACTGTCAGTGATACAGAGGCACATGCATATGCCCCTGTCACACACATAGATGGGAATTCAAGCGCACCTGTCTGCTACATAGTCACACACACATGTGCAACTGTCAGGAACACAACCGTGCACGAATGTGCAGCTGTGCTTTGGCGCACACCTAATGCATGGTTGTTTTCCCTATTCGGGAACCCCCGTGCATGGCTGTCCCAATTATAGCTACGCACTCATGCACCTGCATCATTCAATTTCCCGTGCACTGGGAGGCCCACCCTCACAAAGTCCCTCTGTACGGCCATCTGTACGACCCTGCACACAAACAAAATCCTAATTACTATGTAGGAGGATATGACCACTAACCTGGCTCTTGCAAACACTGGATTGGCTAGCTCGAACATAAAAAATATTCAAATATCCTCTCAAACGTATGGTCCAATCACTATAGCCGTAGGTACAAATGAGGTGGCAATGTGGGCCCTACAATTATATATAGTCCCTTTTACCACAACTTCCATACTCAATTACGGGAGCTCCAATCGTCCATTTTCTGTTTCGTCTTCAGCCACAGGATTAGGATCCATCCACCTACACAGTCACATTCCTTGGGTCACCATCCATCCTCGGCCCATCGAGAGCCTTTTTCACACATCCCACCCAGGTATGCGTGCTCATGTTCAAAATTATCCAATAACTATTCTATGTTCTTTATTTTAAGATATTTTTCACATCGGGTATTTGGTTTTCATGTGTGAAGGTACTTGGTCATCGCACACTAGCGCATCCCCTTCATGTATATGATCAATGTTGGCATGTAGTCATTCCCTCTGAATATCCATTACATCTTCTAGTCATACCCTCTGACATTCACCTCTAGGATCCCTCCATCCAGCACTGCAGTACTCTCACCTCCGCTGCGTTTTTAGTACTGTCACCTGGTAGCATTCTCCCCTCCATGATTTGTCCCATTCATAGTCCCCTTTTTATCACTTTGACACTCATGATGCTTTCACCCCCTATGGATGGGAGTCCTGATAGTCTTACTCATTTTCGAGAATCAACCACATACTCCTTCTCCTCATTTTTCTAGCTTTCCCAATGGACTCCCAGGACATCTCCTATCGGTTATCATTTGAATGCACCTCTGAAGTATCATTAGCCCTCCATTTCATCCACAATCAGTTTCCCCATCTGCAAATTCCCCTCCACTCATTTACCACATGCAGAAACCCACATATGGGGCACCCACCCTCCACCAGTTCTCCACGCAACTTGCACCCTCACAGGCCAAGCCATGTTGCACTGGGGAACCTGTTTCTGTAGTTGCACAGTTATCCCAAATTATTCTTTATTCATTTGGTAACTGTACAAATCCTTTGTTTCCCGCATTTACCTAGTTTTTGTTGTCTTCCTTAGCGACCTTCCTTTTCTGGCAACGCAACCCATGTCACCCTTGTTTGGGGAATTCATTACCTCCTACTCTGCTTGACCTCATCCATAAACCCCGAGTATCCCATGGTCCATATACCTATTATCTCCGATTTTGTCCACTTTCTCATGCCTCTGATGCAATTTAACCCATGTCTAGTCATCCCCATGACACTAGATTCATTTTCATGGTTTCTACCACTCATACTTCACATATATCCCCAACCAAGGGCAGTCTGGAGTCTCACCGCCTCTTGCCTTCATCCATGAACCTTCTCAGTTCTTCATCTCATCCAGTGGATTTCATGAATCCCTTTGCTTCTGGGATTCACGTCTTCCTTTCTGTCGACATCAACACAGTTTCCAGGAGGGAAACAGTATTTTGACTCTCATTCCCTTTACAATGAGGAGTCTCAAATGGCATAGAGAAAAACACCATTGTTCTCTGTTGTCGTTGACCCCCATAACATTCGACTTCAACTTTATCTCATGTTACGGTGGGTGTTACTTTGCGGCCATTGCAGTTGTTTTTATATTTTACAAAGACCTCTGAAATTTGTTGGGCTATGAATGCCTATGAATTATCGACATTTCTTATAGGTGTTATCACCTCTTTTCAGAGTATGTTCACCATCAGAATCATCCTCTTCCATTATCAAACTACCCTGGAGAGCGTTGTAGTTATCTACGTCAACATACCACTTCAGTTACTGTCTTACACATTTCTTGAGTTACATGACACAAGCATGGGGCATACCCACCTCATTTGTACATAGTTTTGTTTTTTCACACCTTAGAGAAAGGTTTGGGTCCCACAGGTTCCCCTCTCCCTCTAATGGGTCGCTTTTTCAATTCCTCTCAACACTCTCTCTTACAATGGTACTCTCAGTAGAAGAAACATTTATGTATTTTGTCTATCTGTATGCTCCTAACCTCACACATCAGGGGGCATCTCTTATCACTAAAATTTCTTCCGCAAATGGTTACAGAAATCCATCATCTCCAAAGTCCCTCACAAAGTCCCTCCGTACGACCATCCTTGCGACCTTGCCCACAAACTAAATCCTAATTACTATGAAGGAGGATATGACCACTTACCTAGCTCTCACAAACCCCAGATTGGCTAGCTCGAACTCCCAGAATATCCAAATCTCCTCTCAAATCTCTGGTCCAGTCACTATAGCCATAGGTACAAATGAGGTGGCAATGTGGGCCCTACAACCATATATAGTCCCTTTTTCCACAACTTCCATACTCAATTACAGGAACTCCGGTCGTCCATTTTCTGATCCATCTTCAACCATGGGATCAGTATCCCGACACCTATACAGTGACATTCCCTGGGTCACCATCTATCCTTGGCCCCTGGGGAGCCGTTTTCTCACATCCCACCCAAGTACGCATGCTCATGTTAAAAATTATCCAATAACTATTCTATGATCTTTATTTTCAGATATTTTTCACGTCGGGTATTTGGTTTTCATGTGTGTAGGTACTTGGTCATCACACACCAACACAACCCCTTCATGTATATGATCGATGTTGGCATGTAGTCATTCCCTCTTAATATCCATTGCATATCCCAGTCACACCCTCTGACATTCGCCTCTAGGATCCCTCCATCCGGCGCTACAATATTCTCACCTCCGGTGCATTTTTAGTACTGTCACCTGGGAGCATTCTCCCCTCCATGATTTGTCCCATTCATAGTCACCTTTTTATCACTTTGGCACTCATGTTGCTTTCACCCCCTAGGGATGGGAGTCCCTATAGTCTTACTCATGTTCGAGAATTAGCCACATACTCCTTCTCCTCATTTTTCTAGCTTTCCCAATGGACTCCCAAGACATCTCCTACCGGTTATAATTTGACTTCACCTTTGCAGTATCATTAGCCCTCCATTTCATCCACAATCAGGTTTCCCATCTGCAAATTCCCCTCCACTCATTTACCTCATGCAGAAACCCAGTGCCCACCTATGGGCCTCCCACCCTCCACCGGTTCTCCACGCAACTTGTGCCCTCATAGGTCAAGCCATCTTGCAATGGGGCACCTATTTCTATAGCTTCACACTTATCAAAAATTATTCTTTATTCATTTGGTAACTGTACAAATCCTTTGTTTCCCACATTTACCTAGTTTTTGTTGTCTCCCTTAGTGACCTTCCTTTTTCAGCAACACAACCCGTGTCGCCCTTGGTTGGGGAATTCATTACCTCCTACTCTTCTTGGCCTTGTCCATAAACCCTGAGTATCCCACGGTCCATATACCTCTAATCTCTAAGTTTGTCCACTTTTTCATGCCTTTTACACAATTTAACCCACGTCTACTCATCCCCCTAATGCTAGATTCAGTTTCACAGTTGATGCCACTCATACTTCACATATATCCCCAACCAAGGGCAGTCTGGAGTCTCACCACCTCTTGCCTTCATCCATGAACCTTCTCAGCTCCTGATCTCATCCAGTGGATTTCATGAAGCGCTTTGCTTCTTGGAGTCATGTCTTCCTTTCTATCGAGATCAACAAAGTTTCTAGGAGGGAAAAAATATATTGACTCTCATTCCCTTAACAATGAGGAGTCTCAGATGACACAGAGAAAAACACCATTGTTCTCTGCTATTGTTGACCCCCATAACATTCGACTTCAATTTTATCTCATGTTACGGTGGGTCTTACTTTGCGACCATTTTAATTGTTTTTATATTTGCTGAAGACCTCTAAAATTTGTTGGGCTATTAATGTCTGTGAATTATCGACACTTCTTACAGGTGTCATCACCTCTTTTCAGAGTACGTTCACCATCAGAATCATCCTTTTCCATTATAAAACTGCCCCGGAGGGTGCTGTAGTTATCTACATCAACATACCACTTCAGTTATTGTCTTACACATTTTTTGAGTTACATGACATGAGCATAGGGCATGCCCACATCGTTTGTACACATTTTTGTTTTTTCACACCTTAGTGAAAGGTTTGGGTCCCATAGGTTCCCCTTTCCCTCCAATCTGTTGCTCTTAAAATTCCTCTCAACACTCTCTTACAATGGTACTCTCATTAGAAGAAACATTTATGTATTTCATCTATTTGTATGCTCCTAACCTCACACATCAGGGGGCATCTGTAATCACTGAAATTTCATCCGCAAATGGTTACAGAAATCCAACATCTCCAAATTCCCTCACAAAGTCCCTCCATACGGCCATCCGTAAGGCCATGCCCACAAACAAAATCCTAATTACTTTGTAGGAGGATATGAACACTAACCTAGCTCTCACAAACCCCGGATAGGCTAGCTCAAACTCCCAGAATATCCAAATATCCTCTCAAACCTTTGGTCAACTCACTATAGCTGCAGGTACAAATGAGGTGGAAATGTGGGCCCTACAAATATATATAGTCCCTTTTTCCACAACTTCCATACTCAATTCTAGGAGCTCCGATCGTCCATTTTTCGATTTGTCTTCAGCCATGAGATCAGGATCCTGCCACCTACACAGTCAAATTCCCTAGGTCACCATCCTTCCTCGCCCCCCAGGGAGCCTTTTTCTCACATCCCACCCAGGTACACATGCTCATGTTCAAAATTATCCAATAACTATTCTATGTTCTTTATTTTAAGATATTTTTCACTTTGGGTATTTGGTTTTCATGTGTGCAAGGACTTGGTCATCACACACTAGCGCAACCCCTTTATGTATATGATCTACGCTGGCATGTATTCATTCCCTCTGAATATCCATTGCATCTCCCAGTCACACCCTATGACATTTTCCTCTAGGATCCCTCCATCCGACACTGTAGTACTCTCACCTCCACTACGTTTTTAGTACTGTCACCCGGTAGCATTCTCCCCTCCATGAGTTGTCCCATTCATAGTCCCCTTTTTATCTCTTTGACACTCATGCTGATTTCACCCCCTAGGGATGGGAGTCCCGATAGTCTTACTCATGTTCGAGAATCAGCCACATACTCCTTCTCCTCATTTTGCTAGCTTTCCCAATGGACTCCCAAGACATCTCCTACCGGTTATCATTTCACACCACCTCTGCAGTATCATTAGCCCTCCATTTAATCCACAATCAGTTTTCCCATCTGCAAATTCCCCTCCACTCATTTGCCTCATGTAGATACCCACCTATGGGGCCCCCACTCTCCACCAGTTCTCCATGCAACTTGCGCCCTTACAGGCCAAGCCATATTGCACTAGGCACCTGTTTCTGTAGCTGCACACTTATCCCAAATTATTCTTTATTCATTTGGTAATTGTACAAATCCTTTGTTTCTCGTATTTACCTAGTTTTTGTTGTCTCCCATAGCGACCTTCCTTTTTCGACAACACAACCCATGTCACCCTTGGTTCGGGCATTCATTACCTCCTACTTTTCTTGACCTCGTCCATAAACCCCGAGTATCCAACGGTCCATATACCTCTAATCTCTAAGTTTCTCCACTTTTTCATGCCTCTGATGCAATTTAACCCATGTCTAGTCGTCCCCCTGACACTAGATTCAGTTTCATTGTTGTTTCCACTCATACTTCACACATATCCCAAACCAAGGGTAGTCTGGAGTCTCACCACCTCTTACCTTCGTCCATGAACCTTCTCAGTTCCTGATCTCATCCATTGTATTTCATGAAGCCCTTTGCTTCTTGGAGTCACGTCTCCCTTTCTGTCGACGTCAACATAGTTTCCAGTAGGGTGACAATATCTTGATTCTCATTCCCTTTACAATGAGGAGTCTCAGACGACACAAAGAAAAACACCATTGTTCTCTGTTGTTGTTGACCCCCATAAAATTCGACTTCAACTTTATCTCATGTTACGGTGGGTCTTACTTTGCGACCATTGCAGTTTTTTTTATATTTTCCGAAGACCTCTGAAATTTTTTGGGCTATCAATGCCTGTGAATTATAGACACTTTTTACAGGTGTCATCACCTCTTTTTAGAGTATTTTGACC
>JASDQU010305594.1:41280-58459 GCA_032191745.1 Picea mariana | reverse complement strand
TGTGTACTTGTGCATGGATCTTCTTCATGTAATTTTGGTTTGCTGCAGTATTTATGGTTCAAGTAATTGTTGACACAAAATTTAAAAGGAATACATGAGCCATAACTCACTGAAAATCTAACAGCTCCACTATCCACCAACTAGGATTCAACATTGTTTGTAAGAGAACCAGAGAGTGTTGAAATAATATAGTATTCCCTCCTGGTCTCTTGATTACTGGAAGCCCCTTTCATCTTCATTCTTTGAGACACATCTTTTGCAGCAATAGAAGCACATTATTTACCTTTGTGCCCTTTTCTGATCTTTGGACAATCTTTGGCAAAGTGCCCCTTTCGCTGACAGTTGAAGCACTTCACCCTTGTCATAACAAACTCTTTCCCTTTGAAGCTACGTTTTCTTTTCTCCTTCCAAGGAAACTTCTTCTGAGAAGTAATCTTCTCCCTCTCCTTGTCCTTGCTTCTAGGGAAAGGTTCTCTTCCTTTGAAGTACAATTTTGACTCTGAATTCCCCCTTCTTCTTGAAGACAATCATGCCACAACCTTTCAAAGTATGGTTGGTTTTCGTGAGCATTTATCCTGGCCAGAAATGTCTCCCAAGAAGGTGGAAGACCATCCACAACAGTCTAGATGAGATCATCATCATCTACAGTTACACCAATGACCAACAACTGATCCCTTAACTGAGAGATCTTTGTGAAGGAGGCCACAAAGTCATCCTTCTCCATATTGAGAGTTCAAAGCTTATTCTTTAGAACGCTCTTCTGACGGGACACCTTCTTTTCATACAGGTTGGATAGAGTGTCAAAAAAATCCTTTGCGGTATTCAGAGGTGCTATAATAGGCATGATGTTATCCTTGATCGAATCAAATATGATTCACTTTGCCCTTTCTTGATTCTTCTTGAAGGTTGTTCTTCCTGCATTGGAGGTGAGCTCTTCTACTGTACTGGTCACAAAGTTGTCCAAGTCATATTTTTCCAGAATATTCAAGACTTTGGCTTTCCAAACATTAAAGTTTGAAGCCCCTTCAAGTCTGTCCTCGGGCCTTACAGAAATGGAAGACATCTCTGCAAGCAATGTTCTTGAATAACTCCTAAGGGTTTGTGTAGGCTGTAGCACATTGCAGAGCTGAGCACTTACACACCCTAGAGCTTTGATACCATGTTAATTTTCAAGCATAAACAGATACAGAAGATAACAATAGTGTTCTTTTAACCTTTAAATGATAAACTGAAGCATAAGAATCATAGGAAGAACAATCATTCACAAAGACACAAGTATTTATCTTAGGAAACCCTCAAGGGGAAGAAAACCCAACAAACTTCTTCTTGTGATATATCAATCAGTCAAACAAGTACAATGAACTTACAAGACTCTTCTAGAAAGAGAGAGATAAGACAATAACACTAAGACAATAGTTCTTACTATTGTTTCTGTGTCTTCAATATATATGAGCCTCTATCACAAATCTACCCTCAAACCTATAGTTTTTACTGTAGTTGATGTTGACTCAAATATGCCCTTTAATGGTTGACTCTGAACTGCTCTTAAGGATGCCTCAGAATAAGTGAAAGATGCTATCCAGAACATAGTGTTTCAGCCCTCAGAAAAGGCCCTTTATTTTCTACCCAAAACAACCTTTAATTGTTGTCAGAGTACCTTCAGAACATAGTATATTTGCTGCTATAGGAATGTCTTAGCAACGACCTCAGAATAGTGAAGATTGCTGCTAAACAAAAGAGTTATCAAAACTACATAATAGAGTAATCAGGTGCTACAGAACTATCTCATAATAGGATTAGCTTGTTGTTGCTAGTTGCTTCGCACAACAATGTTACTAGCGTTCAGAAATGAACCTCCTAGTTGTTGCCCAAAAGAAGCCTAGGATGCTCCCTCAGAATATATTAGTTGTTGCTCAGAAGTATGAGAACTGAAGTAAAACTCCTGTAAAACTTATGTCAAGTGAGGGGCACCTCCCTCTCTTTATATAGGTTAGAGTTTAGGTTAGGTAACTTAGGTTAGGGCCACTCCCTAGGCTAGGATAGGATAGATCTTAGGTTAGGTAAGCTAGGTTAGGGCCGACCTAGGCCGACTTAGGAAGGGGGAGACTTCAGAGGGCGGTTAGGAAGAGGGCGACTTCAAGAGGGCAGCTTGGAGGTCTGCTTGGAAGAGGGTAGCTAGGAGGGATGCTTAGAAAAAGAATATCCTCTACAACTGCTCAAAATTTAACAACCATGGTATCATGAGACTTGTTTTCATTCTATTTTGTGTTATAGTCAATTTGTCCTTCAATAGTTGGAAAACCTCTTGTTAGTGCTCTATGTGGTCCTCCACTGCTTGAACTTTCACTTTCCCTCTCAAGGGTGATGTGATGGATGGAGGATGATAGCCACAAAGAGTCATAAATGGGGACAATTTTTATGAATTATGGAAGGACATGTTGTACCACCATGGAAAACCACTTGACCCATTATGTCTATTTATCAAATGCAAAGCAACAAATTTACGCTTCTAGGCATTTATTCACAATCTCAATTTATCCATTGAATTGAGGATGGTAAGAGGAGTTGTGAGTCAATTGAGTACCCAAATAAGAAAATAATTCAATCCAAAAATTATCAGTGAAAGTTGTATCTCTATCACTTATAATAATCTTGGAGATTCCATTTAGCTTTTGAACTCTTTCCATGATTGTTGTAGCTTTGTACTTGCTTAACAAGGATGAAAAAGTGAGCAAAAATGGCCATACTTTGTGAGTCGATCCACCATTACCATGATGACATTATTTTCTTCGGAATTTGGTTGACCCATAATAAAATCCATTGAGACCTCTTCCCAAGATTGACTTGGCATGGCTAATGGTTGTAGAAGACCCAAGGTCTTGATTGTCTCTCCTTTATTCCAAACCAAACATTTAGCCACAAACTTTAGAACATTAGTTTTTAATACCTTCCCACAAAAAAATATTCTTGACCATGTGGTAAGTTTTAAGAACCCCTAACGTCCTCCTATAGGAGAAATGTGAAATTCCAAAAGGACCTTATGTTTGAGTTGGGAATTCTTACATAAATATAAGCGATCTTGATACCACAGTGACTCATTCCTCCACACAAATTTATTTAATGCTCTCAGGTCCTCTTGTAGTTGGTGAATGATTTTGCATACCTTTTGATCTTGCTTTCGTTCTATCCTTGCTTCTTCCACCCAATTAGATTATCAAATGGAAATAACACAAAGTAAACCCTTTTGTGTCTTCTTTTTCGTTGAAAGTGCATTTGCCACCACATTTTATTTTCCTTTCTTGTAAATAATTTCAAAGTCATTGTTGGAAACATTGTTGTCATTGATGTCAAAGATAAGGGGAGACTACAAATGTCCAAGATAAAGATTGCAAGATGGAGATTGCTGGAAATATTGTTTTTGGATTTTTGATTCTCGGTTTGGATACCCTATCTTTGAAGACATTTTACTTTGAAGACTTAGTTCAAATGGGAGCATAGGATATATGGTTGAAAAACTTATTCCAAGACTTTTCCAATGGTATATGTCACTTCTTCTAACTCCATAGAAATGAGGAGATATGCAAGATTTTGTTTGGTCAACCCAGCCATAAAGTACAAGTCGGCCCAGTCAGTTTTAGAATTCGTCCCCATAAGTGAACGCATAAACACTATAAATATAGGATAGATGTGCACATTTGAAGAGTATCCAAGCAAGAAAAGAAAGTACAAGTGCACAAAAGAGATCTAAGGTGCACAAGAGGAGTTGGGGAGTATTCTTGGGGTTTAAAGGTGCACGGGAGAAGTTTTATTCGAGTTTTTAGGGTGCGCCATGCTACAAAATGTGTTGTTTTGAGGTTATGATACTGCAGTCTGGAATTATATTTTGTGAATAATGTTGTGAGGTTCGTTGGGGCATTACGGATAAATTTAACTAAGGTTTGAAGCTATGTCTGGAGTATGAGGCAAGGAGAGGCATTGGAGCATGAAATTTAAGGGTATGATGATGTTGTGAAATGCATGAAGTATGAAGTATGTAAATGAGGTCAAAAGTACTTTGTGTATAAGAGATTTTGGATTGTTGCCTTTACAGGTCTTACTGAGTTAGTGCTCAACTGAAGAGATTGATGTCTCTAGTAGGTTGGTGCCTACACAATATCTTGTTGAGTTGGTGCTCAACTGAAGAGATTGGTGTCTAGTAAATTGGTGCCTACAGGCTTTGTAACAACAAGTTTGTGCCTACAAACATTTATAAAGATAAGCTTTTGTGGTTTTCTTCCACAATGGTTTCCAAGTTAAACTCTAAGTACCGTGATTTGAGTTTACATGCATTTGTTGTTTTAAAGTTAATGAATAATTGATGAATGCTCAGTTAAAGTAAAAAGTCTCTTATACTGATTCACCCTTCCCCCCAGTATAAGCATAAGTTCAACAATTGGTATCAGAGCAGGTTCCTTTGGAAACAATCTAACCACTGGAAGGAACATCTCAGGAGAACACATGGCTAGTCAAGAAGAATTCCTCTTCATGGTCATCGATACAAAGTCTATTGATACAGAAAACGAAGACAATCAGAAAGAAAAATTGGATTCAGAAGAAGAATACATTGATGAGGAAGTGAATCTTGAAGCATAACTCGTTAGTTCCTTAAAGGAAATAAACACTCGGGGGAAAGAATAAAAAGAAAAAAGAACAATTACAGAAATATGAAAAGAAGGATCATGATCTTGATAAAACAGAAAAAAAAAAGTTATCAGCCTAAAGAATCAACTAGAAGAGGAAAAAAAGATAGAAGAAGTGGTGAGAAGCCAATTAAAAGAGAAGGAATAAAATTACAATAAGCTAGAGGTTGAAATTGTTTCCTTAAGAAAGGAACTAGATAAAACAATTAATCAATTGAGTAGAAACTTGAAGTTTGGAAAAAGTATTGAAATATTAGATAATATTCTCAACAACCAAAGGTCACCATTCACCAAGATGGGTCTTCGCTACAACGGAAAATAAAAGACCCATGAGAGAGATGTAAGCACTAAGGTCACAAATCCATAAGAAAAGGAAAATGATGAGAAACCTAAAAGTTATATTAATATTCTCAAAGGCTCCATCAACAATGAAAGTAACAACATGAAAGGAAATTATGACCAACAAAAACCAAATTCTTCTCACAAGAACAACAAGAATGAGTTCAAAAGAATTGTTCCACCAAGAAGGCCATTCACAACTTGGTACCAAAATCTTTTCCTTGGCTATTAATTTTCTTGCAATGATTTTGATCATAAAGCAATAGATTGTAGAGATTATGCAAGAAGTGATCACGTGAGAGATAGAAATAGAGGTTCTTATAAGACCTCAAAGAATGATTATGTGAGAAACAAAACCAATAGTTCTCATGGGTTTGTTGATAGAAACTACAATTCATTTACTCCCCTACTTGATTACAGTACTGAATGTTATAAGTGCAATAAATATGGGCACATAACATGTAACTGTAGAAGCAACATAATAAATTCTCCTAAAACAAAATAAGGAAGAATATGTTCTTACCAAGCACAGAGAAGAATGCACAGGTGTGAAAAAGGAAGCAAGAAGAACCAAAGAAGGAAGAATGTGGACTTGCAATGTATGCTCAAGACAAAAGAAACCAATGGTACATTGATAGTGGATGTTCAAAACACATGGTAGGGGATCAAAACAAATTTCTCGTCCGAAAGGAAGAAAAATGAGGTAGTGTTACCTTTGGGGATAATGCTTCTGCAAAGATAGTTGGAAAATGTATCGTTAGTCTTGATGATAGAAAGACTAAAACACATAATGTCTTGTGTGTTGAAGGGTTAAAACACATTCTTCTAAGTGTCAGTCAAATGTGTGATCAAGGTTACAACCTTACATTTCATTCTAAAGGATGTTAGATATGGAAAGAAAATTCAAGAAGATTAGTGGAAAATGCAAACAAAATCCCGAACAATATATACGTTCTTGATTAAGTTAAAGGAGAAAAATGTTGTATGGGACAAATAAATGAAAGATGGTTATGGCATAGAAGGATGGGTCATATAAACTTTGATAATCTAGTAAAACTCAACAAGACACAAGCAGTAAGATATATGTCAAAGATCTCAAAACCTACCGACACTATTTGCAATCCATGTCATCATGGGAAGCATACGAGGGTTAGTTTCAAAACAAAGGAGTACTCAACATCAAATCCATTGGAACTTGTACACATAGACCTCTGCGGGCCAGGAAGAACACAAATTTTAAAAGGTGAGAGTTATTTTATGTTGCTTATTGATGATTACACAAGAATGATATGGGTTACATTTCTTAAAGAAAAAATTGAAGCATTTGAGAAGTTTAAAGCTTTCAAAGCCCTAGTTGAAAACGAGACTGATATAAAAATCGAATGTTTAAAAACAAACAAAGGAGGTGAGTTTACCTCTTATGAATTTGATGAATTTTTTTAGAATCGTGGAATCAAGAGACTTTTTTCGGCAACAAGGACTCCACAACAAAATGGAGTTGTAAAAAGGAAGAACATAATTGTACAAGAAATGGTGATATAGATACAGGAATTCAGACTAGAAGAAGATTGAACTTTCTATGCTATCTAAAATAGAGCCCAATAACTTTGCACAAACTAGTGAAGATAAGCATTGGGTTAATTCTATGAAAGAAGAACTAAATCAGATTGGGAAGAATGAGACATTGGAACTTGTGCCCAGACCAAAAGACAAGAATGTGATTGTCACCAAATAGGTCTTCAGAAACAAATTGGATGAAGATGGACAAATAGTAAGAAATAAAGCAAGATTGGTCTGTAAAGGGTATGCTCAAGTTGAGGTTAATGACTTTGAAGAAACCTTTGATCCAATTGCAAGATTAGAAGCAATTATAATGTTTTTGGCATTTGTGTGTTTCAAGAACTTCAAAGTCTATCAAATGGATCTCAAGTCAACCTTTCTAAATGGAAATTTAGAAGAAGAAGTATATATTGAACAACCAAAAGGATTTCAATTGTCAGAAAAAAAAAATATCATGTATGCAGACTGAATAAAGCACTCTATGGAGTAAATAAAGCTCTAAGAGCTTGGTATTCAAGATTTGACAAATACCTACAACAACAAGGTTTCAAAAGAGGAGATACAAGCAACAATATTTACATCAAAACTGATAATGAAAATATGTTAGTCATTGTGGTTTATGTGGATGATATCATATTTGAAAGTAATGATGATAGAATGAGCCAAAATTTTGTAGAAGAAATGCAAAAAGAATTTGAGATTCCCATGCTTGGAGAATTGTCATTCTTTCTAGGATTGCAAATTTCTCAATCCAACAAAAGAATATTCATTTCTCAAACCAAATATATCAAGAAAATGTTGAATAAATTTTGAATGGAAGACTGTGCACCTATCAATACACCCATGATTACATGATCTAAGTTGAGCAAAGATGATGAATCTCTAGAAGAAAATCAAACACTGTACATGTCAATGATTGGAAACCTACTATATATGATAGCATCAAGGCCAAACATCATGCAAGCAATAAGATTGGTTCCAATATTTCAATCTACACCAAAGGAAACACATGTGCAAGCAGTAAAAAAAATATTCAAGTATCTGAAGGGCACATTGGAATTTGGCTTGTGGCATTCAAGAAGTAGGGACTTCACTCTAACAACATATACAGATGCAGATTAGGAAGGAAGTGTTGATGAAAATAAAAGTACCAGTGGAGGAGAATTCTTTCTAGGAAACTATATCATATCATGGTCGAGCAAGAAGCAAACTTCAATCTCTCTATTTACAGTAGAATATGAATATATTGTAGCAACAACATGTTGCATACAAGTTCTCTAGATGAAGAAGACACTAAAGGATATCAATGTAGAATATGATCAACCAAAATCATCTGCAACAACACAAGTGTAATCAAAATTTCAAATAATCTTGTTATGCACTCAGAGACGAAGCATGTGTCCATCAATTACCACTTCCTAAGAGAACAGATAGTCGAGCAAAGTGTCAAGTTGGAATACATTGCCACCAAAGAATATGTTGCAGATATTTTTACCAAACTTCTTCCCAAACACACATTTGAATATCTCGGACAAAAATTGGGAGTGATATCCCTCTAATCTCGTCAATAAAGGGAAGCACAAGCTCAGGGAGAGAATCCCTTTTCCATTGATGTCGAAGGGGGAGAAGTTGTAGACAAAGGAAGAATTGCAGACACAAGTAGAGTTGTAGAAATGAGGAGTATTACAAAATTGAATAAGGGTTTCCATCAATGAAAAAGGGGGGGATTATTTGAAATATTGTTTTCATTGATGTCAAAAATAGGGGGACACAACAGATGTCCAAAATAAATATTGCAAGATGGAGATTGTTGGAAATATTGTTTTTAGATTTTGTATGCTCAGTTTGGATACTCTATCTTTGAAGGAATTTTTACTCTAAAGACTTAGCTCAAATGGGAACATGGGATATATGGTTGAAAATTTTATTCTAAGACCTTTCGAACGGTATATGGCACTCCCTCTAACTCCGTAGGAATGAGGATATATGAAATATTTTCCAGGTTGGCCCAACCAGTTTTACAAGTAGCCTCCATAAGTGAACGTAGAAACACTATAAATACAAGATAGATGTGCGCATTTGAAGAGTATCCAAGCAAGAAGATCAAGTTCAAGTGCACATAAGAGATCTAAGGTGCCCAAAAGGAGCAGTGGAGTATTCTTGGGATCTAAAGGTGCGCAAGAGGAGTTTTCTTAGAGTTTTAAGGGTGCGTCGTGAAAGACTAAGGTCTATGATGTTGCAAAGTGCTTTGTTTTGAGGTTGTGATGCTGCAGTCTGGAATTATATGTTGAGAATATTCTATGAGGTTCGTCAGGGCATGAAAGATAAATATGGCCAGGGTTCGAAGTTATGTCTGGAGTATGAAACAAGGAGATGCATTGGAGCATGAAAGTTAAAGGTATGATGATGTTGTGAAATGCATGAAGTATGAAGCATGCAGGTGAAGTCATAAGTACTTCGTGTATGAAGATATTGGATTGGTGCTTATGCAGGTCTTACTGAGTTGGTGCTTAGCTGAAGATATTGGTGTCTCTAGTAGGTTGGTGCCTACACAATATCTTGTTGAGTTGGTGCTCGAGTGAAGAGATTAGTGTCTCTAGTAGGTTGGTGCCTACAAGATTTATAGTAGTAGGTTGGTGCCTACACCCCCCCTCTTGGTATAAGAATAAGTTCAACACAAATCTACTCTCTTTGAAGGAAAACTTCACCCATCCTTCCAAGTTTCGACGCATGTAATGGGTATCCTTCCTTTCTTCAAAAAGGTTCCAACGAAAAATGTCCCTACAATGGTTGGTGAGGTACAGGTAGATAAGATCTTTCCTTGGGCCCACTTCGATGGGGCTTGTCAAGGAAAAAATAGAATAATGGGACTCAGTTTTACCTGTTTCTTATTAGATTCGTATTACTTTCACTTCAAAGAAAACATCGAGCGTGGAACCAACAATCTAGGTGAATGTATGGAACTCTTTTATTTTCTTAAATTTTCCTTGGACAAGGAACCTTTTGAAATTCAGATATTTGGTGAATCCCTTGTGGTTATCACATGGATGCTTGAATAGGTGCAAGCTCAAAATATTGGACTACTAACTGTAATAGAACAAGTGAAGGACATAGCAACAACTTTCCAAGTTATTATATTTTCACATATTTTCCGTGAGCAAAACCGAGTGGCACATAAACTCTCAAAGGAAGGTTTGGTTTTGATGGAGAATACCTATGTCCTTGCAGAATTTTGTGAAGGGAATTGTATTGTTAGCATATAAGATATGATACATGCCTTTTAATGAGACTTTTTTTATTTTGGACATGTAGTATGAATTTCTCTTTCAGAAGGTTTGACGATTACTACGCTGCCAATGGATAGCATTTTTTGTTGTAATATGTCAATAATATTGTCTTTGACAGTTTTTAGAGTCTTGATGAGCTCAGTTTTTTGGTCTTTCAAGACCCTTCTCTTTGAGGCACACATGGTCAGTGCATTGAGCATTTATATATGTCAGTTTCATGTTGTCTTTGGTAGTTTTTTGTAGTCTTGATTAGCTCAATTTTTGGTCTTTCAAGGCCCTCCTCTTTGCGGCACACATGGTCAATGCATTGAGCACCTTATGATTGTATTTTATATTCTACTTGTATACAAAATATGTTTTTTTTTCCTTGCAAATATATATAAGTTTATTGTATATGTTTTTTTAATAATATTTTTATTAGTTTATTTTTTAATTTAAAAAAAATAACTTTTAAATTTTATTTTCTATGTTTGTTTTTTACTTTATTTTTAAAAGTCATTGTTACATTCTTTTTAATATTTTTTCATAAAAAAATTAAACGATGTTTTTTGTTTTGTTTTTTGAATGGAGGGTAAGGGTGGAGTGGATATGGGTAGGATGATTTTATTTGTAACATTATTGATTTTTTAGGTCACGATTTAAAAAAAAAATGTAATTTTTTATCAAAAAAGAAAGTCTTACTACAAGCACTTCTTTTCAATTTAAGGGTTGATTTTAAAATTTTTGTTGCAATGGTACGTATTGTTAGTGCCATGGTTCCAAACTAGTCATAATTTTGACCTCCCATAAAACAAAATGGTGTTACATGTAAGACTATTTTTTAATTCAAGGGTTTATTTTAAGATTTTGGTTGTAATGATACCAGTTGTTAAGGCCATGGTTTCAAATAAGTTGTACTTTTAGCCCCCCCCAAAAATTATAAAAATAAATAAATAAATAATGTTGCTACTAGCACCACTTTTCTATTTGGGGCTTAATTTTAAGGTTTTTGTTTACAACATTTCAGGTCATGGTTGCAAAACGCTGAAAATTTAACCTTGAAAAAAAGAGTGCCACTAGTGCCACCACTTTTCAAAACAGAGGTAAAAACAACCACTAAATGCAACCTCTAAAAATGAGAACCCTAGAGAGTTCTTGTTAGGTAAGTAACATTGATGAAATTGGGAGTGTACTTGACCAACCAAGGGTATTAATGTCAATTGTTGTTGACAACTGGCTTGTTGTAAGTCCAAGAGTCTCTTCACCATGCTATGGTTGATCAATGGGATGCTTGAACCTTGATTTGATCTATGAGTCTAAGTGAGTAAACTTGTTGAGTACTCGATGTTCCTATCTGACACCTCATTGAGATTGAACCTTGCTTGGGGGGGGACACATGGTTCATGTAGTTTATTGGTTGAGGGGAAAGCAGACCCTTGAGTTTGATTTCCCCTCTTATTGACATTCTAACTTGTGGAGTACTAGTTTGGAGCAATGGTTGTTCAACAACAAGGTGAAAGACTATAGGTTCTTAATGTTCCACTACTTACAATTTTATTTCATGAATGCATTATTTGATAAGTTAGGTATGGTTGATCTGTTGGATTCCTTATTTATGATTCATTGGTTTATTGGAATTAGAGGAAAATAATATACATGCTTTATCAGGTAACACCCTCACAATGAACTATGTTGGGTAGGGTTGTTACAAAAGCAACCCTTGGATTTCCTTGCAAGGTTTTCCTTGGAAAGAAAAGATATAAGCATGAAAATGTTGAGGTGGAGGCATGAAAAAAAACTGTTAAATTTAAAAATATATATATCTTATAACATCTCTTTAGTGAAAAGAGACATCTCGAGCATCACTTTAGTGGAAAATGAATCGTTTTMTAATCTATATTYCACTTTAGTGTCGMTTCYCTGATGTTTTAATCGTCGGTTCAAAACATCATAATGTCACTAAAGTGACATGATTTAGTCCACGTAAGCAAATTGCCAACATAACATGTTGATGTGGATTATGATGTTTTTGTTTGCTAACATGGATTCATAGTTGGCATTAAGCATCACTAAATTGATGTTTAGACCAATATAACCGAACTCCATAAAAGGATCTTTGTGTGGATATTGTGACATATATGTTAATGAAATGATGACATTTAAATTGACAAATTTATAATAACATTATAAAAGAGTGTTATAGTATTTTGCTAGTTTTCTGAAAAAAAATTGAAAGCAACATTTATGTGTCACAAAAACATCATTTTTTAAACCTAGATGTAGTTGTGAATGGAATCCAAAGGCCTCCCTCATATATAAATCTATCCATATCTAGTCGTGATACTAGAAGAAACTAGAGAGGGTCTATGACTCCTAAATAGACAATGAAACCTCCCCAAAATATCATAATAAGTAGTATAGTAGAATATGAAATGGTCCCCTATCTTAACCTTCTAAAGATGACATAATTGGAAAATCATGTCCAAACCAGTCAAGCTAGTAATTGACCTCCACATGAAGTCTATATGAACCCCCTCTACAGTGGCCCAACAAAATGTGAAGCTCATGCATCTAGAAGTTTATAATGAATAATATGAATCATGTTTTCACATTAGATTTTAGGCTTCTAGTTGTTATTCCTTGTTCAGAAGTTCTTTTGGATGTAACCTATTTTATTCCAATGTTTGGCACCACATGAACACCTACATGTATCTATAAAAAAAATTTGTATGTTTAAGTTACTATTGAATAATCCAATAGTCAAACAACTCACTAAAGTCATTATAATTATATCGAAAGTTTTACATATGGTTAAGTTGTTTCTTTTTTATAAAAGATGAAGAGTTGGAACTAGCGGATGGGCCTCACCTTCCTCTGCGGCTAGGGTTTACCCTAGGTGTTGTCCACTCATTGAAGAATCCTTAGCCACTACCTCACAAATTCGTTCGAGTTGAAGCATGATGTTTCCTCTTCAAGTTGTACCATGCTAGAGCAAGGAACCTTCGTCGTTGTAGATTGTTAAGCCTAAGGTAGGTTGTCGTTCAAACATGATCCACCCCCATTTCGCGTTGGTTGAGCTCCTTGCCAAGTTGAGGGTTTTGTAAAGCAACTTACTTCATTGTTTTATCGTAGACACATCTTCCAATCCTAAGGTGGAATATTTTGTTTCACTGGTTAGATCTTCAAAATCTGCAGGTGAGAAATGCCCAATGAAGAGTAGATTCGTTAAAATGACATAATCCATTCCCAAGATTGACATTTTGTCTCTAGAGGAAAAAAATGAAAGTTGTTTTGTAGCATGATAAAGCCTTAATTGGAAAGTTCACAAACGTTTGGCCTAGCCCTCAAACAGTCCAGGTATGGATCACATAACATTGGGATCTTTTTCCAAGACATATCTCTGGTTTTTACTGTGGTAGAGTTTATTATCTATTTGTATTTAATAGCAAAGAGGAGAGGGACCTGATTTTTAGATTCGGTCCCTACTTCATGAGCTCAAGTGGAATGTTCCTTAACCACTAGAACTTAGATTTTGATCCATACATAGGAATATCGGTTTCCCCTATATGGGTCATGCTACTACACCTCCCCATCATCTTCTGGGATGAAGCCTCTCTCAAAAATTTTGGAGACAAGATGGGCCGATATATTGACCAAGTTAAGCCAAAAGGGAATATTTATTCATTAACTAGAATTTGTGTGGAAAAGGACTTAGAAAGGAGGATTTCAAGGAAATTCAACTCAATATGGAGGGTTGGAGTCGTCTTCAAGCCCTTGATTACACACATATCTCTTTCAAGTGTAACTCCTACCATGAGTATGGAAAATTCGCAAAGAGGTGCCCAAGAACTCAAGAAACACAATGCCTTTTAAAGAATGCTCCAACTTCCCAGAACAATAATGAGCAGGAGTCATTCAAATAAGTATCCAAAATGCACAAGAAGTAGTAGCCCAAAGGAGCATATCTTGCAAAAATGCCTCAGTCAATCTTGTCCAACCCCTCCAACAACAATTTTTAAGTTCTTGAAGATCAGGAGGAAAGGTAGAGACAGATATTTCGAAGACTCGCTCAAGTCTTAAAATTGGACCAACAACTAAAGTTCATGAGGGAACATAGAACATAGTTCCAAATATTACAGATGAGACCCCACTTAGGGTAAGATCGGAAACCCCCCAAGAGAAGGAACCGAAAGTACACTAGGAGGATATAGAAGAAGAAAAGGAGGAAGAGAAGGAATCAATGGATGAAGTGGAAGATGAAATAAACGTGAAGTATGACCCTGAAGTCTCTAGTTCCCCTTCCTTTGTAGAAGTTATAAAAAAAGAATTTCATCCCTCTCCCTCACTTACAAGGGGAAGGGAATCAAGTCAAGAATGAAGAGAAAGAGGCAGAATCAAACATTTTATTAGGTAACCAACTAACTACAGACTCCACCCTGTTTAGTGGGGGGATATTTCTGCAAAAAAAATAATTATATTTTGTTTTTGCATTATTTTATGTAAGCAATTTTTCAGAATTTATTCTTGTACTCAAGAAGTAGTAAGACTCAGTTTCAGTATACCAATAGTTGGATCAATCCATTTCATCCTTTTGACAGGAGAAGGTTTTCTCTGTAAATTGATCAACTATATAAACTCATAAATCTGCAATGTTGTACTCTCATTGTTTAACTATAACTTTTTTTAATAAAATGTTTCCTAGTTTCGGTTTAAAAAACAAAATTGTTGTTTTATATGATATCCTTAATCTCATGCGAAGCAATCCAATATACAATGAGAAACATGTTAACATATTGATAATATCTTACATAAATATTCTAACAAAATTATCCCTTCAAATTGGTAAGATTCCATCACACAAGTCTTTCCCCTTGCAACCTCTTTCATATCTCATTTAAACCAAAAAAAAATCATATAATCAAACGAATTAGCACATTGAATTTCACACTCAATAAAATAATTTTAATTGATATAAACTATCCAATTGAAAAAAGTCTCACTAAAATCAATATCAATGTTTTTGTTAAGTTTCACAGTATATGCATATGCTACATTCTTTTGATTATCACTATATACTTGAGAAAAATCACAAACAATTACCTAGAATGTGAATTTAAAATCTCAACTACTAATTAATTACCTAAAGTGTCATAGAGATAAGAGATGACATGATTGGACATGGAATCCTGCATGCCCAACTTGCGAAGATTTCTTACGAGTCCAGAATAGACAATCTTGGATTTAAATTGTCTCCAACAAGATGTCGATTGATTTGATATCTTTGTGTAGTATGGAAGGGGAGAAATAGTGCCACATATAGCACAACACTAACTACAATCTTATGGTGAAGGGGCCATGATTTCACTTAGAGAAGTGAGTTGCATTTTACAACCTAGTGTGGAAGAGATTGTAATGTCCATCCCATTATATTGTGTCGTCTATCTGTCTATAATGTTTGATGTTAGTATATGTAAGACCTATATAATGTGTTATACAAAACTAAAAATATAGTAATAATAAATATAATGTGGGTTAAATAATAAGCCTTCAAAAATATTTATATACATAACACTAGAAAAACAAAATCATATTAACTATTGGAAGATGGGGAAATCGAAGCAATGCTATTTGGCATCATTCCTTGTTGTTTTCTATTAACTCACAATATTAATAGTGCACTACATGACACTAAGCATTAATATATAGAGAGAGAGAAAAAACACCAATGTAGATCCATCTTAACTCAGACTCTTTTAAGCACAGAGAGATTTGCATTTCAATTGTTTTTTATCCCTCTTGGTACTTGATTAGGTCCATTGTTAAGATAGATATACACTAGTCATACACCAAAATATTCCTATCATTGCTTGAAATGCAACACAAGGTTCATGATCTTGTTATCCCTGATCTTGTTGAGTGTCTCTACCTTTACGTTGAATTCTTAGTCTTTGAAGGCCAATTTTGCAGCAACCACTTGTTCACTTGTAAGTGTCGCCCTGTCCACTTTTTCCCAATGCTCTTTGTGATTTTTTAATGATTTATGACATGTCAAATCTTGTCCTGCAAAACGATAATTGTTTATGTGGTGTAAGAGGGATTTTCCTCGTGGCATAATCTGGCATAGTACGTGAAATTATGTATACAACATAATATAGCCACACAACCTACAACTGCAAAGATCATAATTACTATGATTTTCCACTTATTAAAACATTTTCCAACTTTTGAAGGGCAATGTAGTAGTGGAAGAGGTCCATTGTCACAATGCTTGATGACCTAGAAAACTATTGTTGTAGACCACATTCTTGAGAATAAATGAAATAGCACCAAACCTCTAGTTCCATATAGATTGAGAATATATGGCCTTAGACTTCCCAACAAGGGGGTTCTATCCTATGGAGTAGATTGTTAAGGAGATAGATTCTATTCAAATTTATAAGGAATCCCAATGTTGGAGGGATCAAACCTATTTTGCAAGGTTCAATTCAAACAATAGTCGTCGTGATCTAAAGTTTTTGGGTATTTCCACTAACAAGTAGTTGTGATCTAATAAGGGTATACTCAACAAATGCAACCTTGTAAATACCTCAAGAGTACTTCCACATAGTCTAATATTGGATGTGTCCAAACACATGAGAAATTGTAGCTTTCCAACTTTTTCAAGAACTCTTCTATTGAATCAATTTTTAGCAATGTGCAAGTATGAAAAACTTGAATTTCCAATCAAAGCTCAAGGAATTCAGACTTCAAAATTATTTTCTTCGAAGTCGAGCACTAGTAGGTTTCGAGAACTTCATAAGCTTAAAGGAATACTTCCTAAGCGAAGATTATAAAGATCCATACAATACATCTCATTTAAATTACCAAGCCCAACCAAATTGCATGGCATTAAGACCAATTTCCACAATGTCTATAAGTTACTCATTTCCTCCAAGTCCACCCACAAGCAAATGAATTTTCCATCATATTCAAATTTACCAAACTCGTCAAATTCTAAAGGAATATGAGAATCACCATAGCACAAATTTAAGCCCAAATACAGTTCCTTGATCATGCTTAACATTTCAAAACTAATAGAAATTCAATCAAAGAAGTTGGTATTGTTCAAGTCCAAATACTTCAACCATGCAATTCAAATTTGTGATCCAAATACTAATAGAAATTCAATCAAAGAAGTTGGTATTGTTCAAGTCCAAATACTTCAACCATGCAATTCAAATTTGTGATCCAATAAGACTCTGATGATCTCATTATAAGATAAAGCAATCATATCTAAACACTTGCATTCCAATAACTCAATAACCCATCAGAAAACCATCTTCCAAAATCATTCCA
>JASDQU010305594.1:28799-40321 GCA_032191745.1 Picea mariana | reverse complement strand
CTGATGTTTTAATCGTCGGTTCAAAACATCATAATGTCACTAAAGTGACATGATTTAGTCCACGTAAGCAAATTGCCAACATAACATGTTGATGTGGATTATGATGTTTTTGTTTGCTAACATGGATTCATAGTTGGCATTAAGCATCACTAAATTGATGTTTAGACCAATATAACCGAACTCCATAAAAGGATCTTTGTGTGGATATTGTGACATATATGTTAATGAAATGATGACATTTAAATTGACAAATTTATAATAACATTATAAAAGAGTGTTATAGTATTTTGCTAGTTTTCTGAAAAAAAATTGAAAGCAACATTTATGTGTCACAAAAACATCATTTTTTAAACCTAGATGTAGTTGTGAATGGAATCCAAAGGCCTCCCTCATATATAAATCTATCCATATCTAGTCGTGATACTAGAAGAAACTAGAGAGGGTCTATGACTCCTAAATAGACAATGAAACCTCCCCAAAATATCATAATAAGTAGTATAGTAGAATATGAAATGGTCCCCTATCTTAACCTTCTAAAGATGACATAATTGGAAAATCATGTCCAAACCAGTCAAGCTAGTAATTGACCTCCACTTGAAGTCTATATGAACCCCCTCTACAGTGGCCCAACAAAATGTGAAGCTCATGCATCTAGAAGTTTATAATGAATAATATGAATCATGTTTTCACATTAGATTTTAGGCTTCTAGTTGTTATTCCTTGTTCAAGAGTTCTTTTGGATGTAACCTATTTTATTCCAATGTTTGGCACCACATGAACACCTACATGTATCTATAAAAAAAAATTGTATGTTTAAGTTACTATTGAATAATCCAATGGTCAAACAAATCACTAAAGTCATTATAATTATATCGAAAGTTTTACATATGGTTAAGTTGTTTCTTTTTTATAAAAGATGAAGAGTTGGAACTAGCGGATGGGCCTCGCTTTCCTCTGCGGCTAGGGTTTACCCTAGTTGTTGTCCACTCGTTGAAGAATCCTTAGCCACTACCTCACAAATTCGTTCAAGTCGAAGCATGATGTTGCCTCTTGAAGTTGTACCATGCTAGAGCAAGGAACCTTTGTCGTTGCAGACTGTTAAGCCTAAGGTAGGTTGTCGTTCAAACATGATCCACCCCCATTTCACGTTGGTTGAGCTCCTTGCCAAGTTGAGGGTTTTGTAACACAACTTACTTCATTGTTTTATCATAGACACATCTTCCAATCATAAGGTGGAATATTTTGTTTCATTGATTAGATCTTCAAAATCTGCTGGTGAGAAATGCCCAGTGAAGAGTAGATTCGTTAAAATGACATAATCCATTCCCGAGATCGACATTTTGTCTCTAGAGGAAAAAAATGAAAGTTTTTTTGTAGCATGATAAAGCCTTAATTGGAAAGTTCACAAGCATTTGGCCTAGCCCTCAAGCAGTCCAGGTATGGATCACATAACATTGGGATCTTGTTCCAAGACATATCTTTGGTTTTTACTGTGTTAGAGTTTATTATCTATTTGTATTTAATAGCAAAGAGGAGAGGGACCTGATTTTTAGATTCGGTCCCTACTTCATGAGCTCAAGTGGAATGTTCCTTAACCATTAGAACTTAGATTTTGATCCATACATAGGAATATCGGTTTCCCTTGTATGGGTCATGCTACTACACCTCCCCATCATCTTCTAGGATGAAGCCTCTCTCAAAAATTTTAGAGACAAGATGGGCCGATATATTGACCAAGTTAAGCCAAAAGGGAATATTTATTCATTAACTAGAATTTGTGTGGAAATGGACTTAGAAAGGAGGATTTCAAGGAAATTCAACTCAATATGGAGGGTTGGAGTTGTCTTCAAGCCCTTTATTACACACATATCTCTTTCAAGTGTAACTCCTACCATGAGTATAAAAAATCCGCAAAGAGGTGCCTAAGAACTCAAGAAACACAACGCCTTTTGAAGAATGCTCCAACTTCCCAGAACAATAATGAGCAGGAATCATTCAAATAAGTATCCAAAATGCATAGGAAGTAGTAGCCCAAAGAAGCATAGCTTGCAAAAATACCTCAGTTGATCTTGTCCAACCCCTCCAACAACAGTTTTTAAGTTCTTGAAGATCAGGAGGAAAGGTAGAGACAGATATTTCAAAGACTCGCTCAAGTCTTAAAATTGGACCAACAACTAAAGTTCATGAGGGAACATAGAACATAGTTCCAAATATTACAGATGAGACCCCACTTAGGGTAAGATCAGAAACCCCCCAAGAGAAGGAACCGAAAGTACACTAGGAGGATATAGAAGAAGAAAAGGAGGAAGAGAAGGAATCAATGGGTGAAGTGGAAGATGAAATAAACGTGAAGTATGACCCTGAAGTCTCTAGTTCCCCTTCCTTTGTAGAAGTTCTAAAAAAAGACTTTCATCCCTCTCCCCCACTTACAAGGGGAAGGAAATCAAGTCAAGAATGAAGAGAAAGAGGCGGAATCAAACATTTTATTAGGTAACCAACTAACTACGGACTCCACCCTGTTTAGTGGGGGGAGATTTCTGCAAAAGAAATAATTATATTTTGTTTTTGCGTTATTTTATGCAAGCAATTTTTCAGAACTTATTCTTGTACTCAAGAAGTAGTAAGACTTAGTTTCAGTATACCAATAGTTGGATCAATCCCTTTCATCCTTTTGACGAGAGAAGGTTTTCTCTATAAATTGATCAACTATATAAACTCATAAATCTGCAATGTTGTAGTCTCATTGTTTAACTATAACTTTTTTTAATAAAATATTTCCTAGTTTTGGTTTAAAAAACAAAATTGTTGTTTTATATGAGATCCTTAATCTCATGCGAAGCAATCCAATATAATCCAATATACAATGAGAAACATGTTAACATATTGATAATATCTTACATATATATTCTAACAAAATTATCACTTCAAATTGGTAAGATTCCATCACACAAGTCTTTCCCCTCGCAACCTCTTTCATATCTCATTTAAACCAAAAAAATAATCATATAATCAAACGAATTAGCACATTGAATTTCACACTCAATAAAATAATTTTAATTGTTATAAACTATCCAATTGAAAAAAGTCTCACTAAAATCAATATCGATGTTTTTGTTAAGTTTCACAGTATATGCATACGCTACATTCTTTTGATTATCACTATATACTTGAGAAAAATCACAAACAATTACCTAGAATGTGAATTTAAAATCTCAACTACTAATTAATTACCTAAAGTGTCATAGAGATAAGAGATGACATGATTGGACATGGAATCCTGCATGCCGAACTTGCGAAGATTTCTTACGAGTCCAGAATAGACAATCTTGGATTTAAATTGTCTCCAACAAGATGTCGATTGATTTGATATCTTTGTGTAGTATGGAAGGGGATAAATAGTGCTACATATAGCACAACACTAACTACAATCTTATGGTGAAGGGGCCATGATTTCACTCAGAGAAGTGAGTTGCATTTTACAACTTAGTGTGGAAGAGATTGTAATGTCCATCCCATTATATTGTGTCGTCTATCTGTCTATAATGTTTGATGTTAGTATATGTAAGCCCTATATAATGTGTTATACAAAACTAAAAATATAGTAATAATAAATATAATGTGGGCTAAATAATAAGCATTCAAAAATATTTATATACATAACACTAGAAAAACAAAATCATGTTAACTATTGGAAGATGGGGAAATCGAAGCAATGCTATTTGGCATCATTCCTTGTTGTTTTCTATTAACTCACAATATTAACAGTGCACTACGTGACACTAAGCATTAATATATGGAGAGAGAGAAAACACCAATGTAGATCCATCTTAACTCAGACTCTTTTAAGCACGGAGAGATTTGCATTTCAATTGTTTTTTATCCCTCTTGGTACTTGATTAGGTCCATAGTTAAGATAGATATACACTAGTCATACACCAAAATATTCCTATCATTGCTTGAAATGCAACACAAGGTTCATGATCTTGTTGAGTGTCTCTACCTTTACCTTAAATTCTTAGTCTTTGAAGGCCAATTTTGCAGCAACCACTTGTTCACTTGTAAGTGTCGCCCTGTCCGCTTTTTCCCAATGCTCTTTGTGATTTTTTAATGATTTATGACATGTCAAATCTTGGCCTACAAAACGATAATTGTTTATGTGGTGTAAGAGGGATTTTCCTCGTGGCATAATCTGGCATAGTACGTGAGATTATGTATACAACATAATATAGCCACACAACCTATAACTGCAAAGATCATAATTACTATGCTTTTCCACTAATTAACATGTTTTCCAACTTTTGAAGGGCAATGTGGTAGTGGAAGAGGTCCATTGCCACAATGCTTGATGACCTAAAAAACTATTGTTGTAGACCACATTCTTGAGAATAAATGAAATAGTACCAAACCTCTAGTTCCATATAGATTGAGAATATATGGCCTTAGACTTCCCAACAAGGGGTTTCTATCCTATTGAGTAGATTGTTAAGGAGATAGATTCTATTCAAATTTATAAGGAATCCCAATGTTGGAGGGATCAAACCTATTTTGCAAGGTTCAATTCAAACATTAGTCGTTGTGATCTAAAGTTTTTGGGTATTTCCACTAACAAGTAGTTGTGATCTAATAAGGGTATACTCAACAAATACAACCTTGTAAATACCTCAGGAGTACTTCCACATAGTCTAATATTGGATGTGTCCAAACACATGAGAAATTGTAGCTTTCCAACTTTTTCAAGAACTCTTCTATTGAATCAATTTTTGGCAATGTGCAAGTATGAAAAACTTGAATTTCCAATCAAAGCTCAAGGAATTCAGACCTCAAAATTATTTTCTTCGAAGTCGAGCACTAGTAGGTTTGGAGAACTTCATAAGCTTAAAGGAATACTTCCTAAGTGAAGATTATAAAGATCCATACAATACATCTCATTTAAATTACCAAGCCCAACCAAATTGCATGGCATTAAGACCATTTTCTATAGTGTCTATAAGTTACTCATTTCCTCCAAGTCCACCCATAAGCAAATGAATTTTCCATCATATTCAAACTTATCAAACTCGTCAAATTCTAAAGGAATATATGAATCACCATAGCACAAATTTAAGCCCAAATACAGTTCCTTGATCATGCTTAACATTTCAAAACTAATAGGAATTCAATCAAAGAAGTTGGTATTGTTCAAGTCCAAATACTTCAACCATGCAATTCAAATTTGTGATCCAATAAGAATATGATGATCTCATTCTAAGATAAAGCAAGCATATCTAAACACTTGCATTCCAATAACTCAATAACCCATCATAAAACCATCTTCCAAAATCATTCCATCTCCAGACTAATCCCCTCAAACTCTAAAGCCCACAAATTACAAAACTCAATTGGCCACGAATGAACATTTGGGTGAGATTGATTTGTGTCACCACCTAGAATAATTTGCTTAATTTGCTACAATGTACTCCATACTCAATTGGCCACAAATGAACATTTGGGTGAGACTGACTTGTGTCACCACCTTGCATAATTTACTTAATTCGCTACAATGTACTCCATTCCATAGGCATGGGTAATTGTAAGCTTCATTCTAGTCACCCATTGAGATAAATTGGTCCACCCATTATGTTTCCTTTATTTGAAAAGAGTCTTCCCCTTCAAGGAATGGCCATTGCATGGTAGAGTTACTATGAGCAATGCAAAGAGGAAAATATGTGTTAAAATTGTGGTAATTTATGTTCCAAGACTTTTGCGACGATTGTTTTGATGAGATAGTTCTTTCGGATTCATCGCATTGGTTTTTGATATTCGACGTTTCGGACCAAACCAGTGTGGTCCATCATCAAGAAAAATATTATGAGATATGAGATATGAATCGAAGTTGCATGCAACTTTGAAGCATGTAGACATGATGGATCATGGAAACTTGATTTCAATGGCACAAAAAAAAAAGAATAGACAATATACTAAAGCCACTAGGACAACTAAACAATAGACAATGTACTAAAGAAACTCAAATATGGTTAGGCTAAGGCATTTGGGGTCACTACAAGATCTAGCGCTTACTCTTTTTAAGATTAACAAGATGATTGAGTATAAGTGAAGATGCCCTTATGTGAAACTAATGCAAATGCCTAAAATGTCCTAAGAATCAATAGAAATTCAATCATGTTGTATGCTTAGGCATTTGGTTTCTCAGTCACATAATTTCCCAATAATATTAAATTGCACAATCCTTTATTAGGTAAAGGTCCAAGTTGCTAAAAAGTTCATTTTGGCAAAAAAATTGAGGTTGTTATAGAAAATTGTTTTGGATAGTGTTGACGCCCAAAAGCGCAACATAGGGTACCTACTTGCAAATAGTTGCAATGCCTTATTATTTAATTATATTTAATAATATAATAATAAGTGGGACCCCTTGTGTAACTTATGTGACTATGACGGAAAAGAGACACTTATGTTTCATGTGCTTATGACTTGGTTGTGACACAAACTCTACAATTTATGTTCTTTGAAACATTGTCAAAATAATTGATTACAGGACGTTATGGGCAAGGTGACTAAAGAGGAATTGATGTTGTATTAATTATCTCTCACAAAGTATGACCATGCTGCTTTTAAATTGATGAATTCCTACACTCCAATTTTAATTTATGTATGGTATGTGGAATGGTGGTCACTTTTATTTCGAAATGGCAAGGGTTGCGCACATTGTTTAAGTTGGAAATCTAAATTTGGGACTTGGTATCCCTAGAAAGGTTTTGATGTATGTTACATTGGGGTCTTAACAAACATTGGCGCATTGTAAGTTTGAAACATTGGAAACTATGGGGCATTCGACATTGTATTAAATTAATTTGGATTTAATGGGTTATGAGTTTCATAGTCGACTTGCTCATACTAGCCATGAAGGAGAATGTAAGGGTAGAAGCGGTGTGCAATAAATGCACGTCACTCTAACCCGCCTCGAGCCCACCAACTTAGCCATTTTTCATTTTCTTTTGTTGCTTGTTGTTGCTCCACTTTGCTCGGCCATGGAGGAGGTATACATGCTTGGTTGTTTATCCTTAGCAATGTTTACACAGGTATGGGGTTTCTTTATTTTCCATCCATGATTTTTTCTCTGCTCTTTAATTAAGTCAACAGTTGGCTCTTGTTTGCTAACGGTCTGTGCATTCCAAAGCTATTATATGTGTAAATTTTGAATTTGTATGGATTGGTGGTTAAGTGTTGGTCTCTATGGCGTTTGTATTTGAACTATTCACATCGAAAATGTGGGTGTTTCTTACTGTATATAGTTGTTTGTGCTTTACCTGTGGAAAGGGGTATCGTTGGGAAATTCCCGGGTCTGCCTTGCCTCTCGTTTTCATTTGAGATTCCTCTTCGTCAGACAAGAACATTATCACTGTTCATTACCTATGGGTTATTTGGAAACTTTGTCTGTCATTTAATTGTGTGGCTATCGTGCCCATGCCCTTGTATCAGCTCTGTAAATATAAATGTGGAATTTTGTGGTGGTATTAAGATTTTCGTGCTCCTTTTGGCTAAACCCTCAACTTGGTTAGTTCATCCTCCTTCACCACATTATTGTTGATAGTTGTGTATCGAACCCTGTATTTAGAAAATAGGGTGGAAGATGGCCAGCCCAGAATCTAGTAAAGGCATTGTTCGTGCTCTATTTGGTCATGGGTTTAGTTGATTATTTGTTGTGCGAAGATGGAAAGAATGTTAAGCTCACTCATTTGTTTGGTAATATAGTCTGTCACACGGAAATATTTGGGGTCAATGGTAGCATTGAAAAATATTGCTAAGATATGACTTGATGTGTTTTGTTTTCAAATGCAAAGATCACCTATGTATGAGTTATATACGCATTAAATGAGTCTTACAAACCAGAATGAAAGGGAAATTGGAAGCATGGTTATTTTAGGTTTCAATTGAACTATTGTTATACATCGGGAGCCCTTTTATGGACACTTCGTGGGACCTTGTAGTAATTTAAACAATACTGGTGTTTTAATTGTAATCCACAACATGTCCACTCCTCGACTGTTGGTTGTGATTATTACAATGTTGTGCATCCTCGACTTTTTTGTGCGAAAAGTGTGTTATTATTGTTAAATATTTCTTGGGAAATAAAATATGAATTTATTACTATTCAATGAAATTTCTAAGGCAAATGAACAGCCTTGAAGAGAAACACTAGTTCTGAGTCTTTTTTGGAAACATAGTGTTGAATTTCAATTTTGAAACAGTAAAATGTTTTGATTGATAATTGATGTCGAGGATGGAATTGTTTGAATATTAGAACAATATCTTTGGAAATCCATTCCATTATAACATTTCCACAAAATACACTCCCCTCATTATCCCAATTGCACTTGTTCACTCCATGTTCTGTGATATTCATTTTTAAGAAAGGTCTGTATGGAAATGAAGAAATATTGATGTGGCAGTAATTGGTGATTGGTATTTTGGGATATGATTAGATACACAGTTAATTGTTTTTATTGATTGCTTGAACAATATTCATAAATCTTTCCCCCTCCATGATATCACTTTACGCTAAATATAATCCCTCCATACTCCCTATGACCCTATTAATTCCATGTTTTGTGGAAATTAATAAATGGAAGTTTTATGGATGGATTGCATATGTCTTGTAGTGAATTATAGAGCCAACTCTTGATTTATTTAAGTGGAGTTTCATGTATGGGTTATTAATAAATTCATGACTGATAAATTATTTCTACAGGATGAGTTTTTTCAGTAGGGGCAATAATGGCCGGAATAACATAGGAAGAGATAACTGGTAGCGAGGCCATAAAAGGCCTCAGTTTTCTATTCACTTTGATGTTGATCCACAAGAGTTGAACCAGTTGTTTCAAGCAGGGTTTTTAAATTTGGCTGGCCATGGGATATTGCATCATCGACCTAAAAGGCCCCCTTTTCAACATCCTCAGAATTTTCCCGGCATTCTCGTTCCCCCACATGTGTCAATGCAACCCGAACCTCCCAGAAATGATGATTGACAAGAAATTGTTAATCAACCTGTTTCTCACCACCATGGTTGGCCCATTATCTAATTACCATTACCACCACCTCCAGTTAATCCTAATGCACAAATTTCCCATGTTTCTTCACCAATACAGTCTTCGCATGCCAACAAGAGACTGAAAATTGATATTCTATAACCTGTGCTAGACAAAGGAAAAGCAATAGCCTCCCCCTCTAGTCCATCCACATAATCTTCTAAGTCTGTGTCCTCACGCCTCCACCTAAAATATGTTTCTTCCCATGTGATCAACGAAATACAACCCCAAGGGTCTAACCAACCAAAGGCTGCCACAAAGAAGTCAAGGGAGAACAAAAGTGAGAAGAGGCAAACTGCCTCACACAACAAATATGGATTTTAATGATTTTTATGTGATTCAGTGATGAAGACAATGTTTCATGATTTTCAACAAATTTTTGGACAACAAGCTTTTATTTTGGATATTTTTTGTGGATAAGATGGATATATTATGTTTTTTGGGATATGGTCTTAAATTTTGTTGATATTTAAATATTCGACTTGAATAATATCCATGGGAGCTACAAGGGTGTTATATGATCCAAATGATTGATTTTGCATTTTATATTTGATGATTGGCAAAGAGAATGATGGGAGTCACAAGGGGCCCCACCTATTTAGTTATTATTAATTAGACCATTATTTATATATTATTATTAATTATTTCTTCCCAAACTAATTAGTTAAGTTAATTTGACTTAACTAAAGAAATTAGTTGAACTACCTCAACTTATTGAGAAAAAATAAAGGCTCAATGAGAGGAAGAGACACATGGGAAATAATAGAAGGATAACTACAACCATAAGGTTTTCTCTTTATTAGTGAGATATTTTCATTTTTCATTCATTCTGAATTTACTAGAAAGCATAATCCTCTTAATGACAACAGGGTATTACTGAAGGCAGCATGATTCAAAACTAAATCACACATTTCAACAACTTGTTTTAAAGGTATTTGAATTATCTTTGATAGTCTGTGTATTCTTGGTTGTTTATGAATTATTTTTCATGACTGATAAAGAATTTCTTGCAGAGTCAAGTGGAAACATTTTGTGGAAAGTTGATCCAAATCATTAGTTTCAGTTTTATTTTGTTTTCAGAGTCTTTTTGTATGGTTCCCATTGGAGAATTCTAAATCTGTCTTTGGTCCCTATCCTTGCAAGGATTTGTAAAAGAGAAATACAATTTCGTATCTCAGAATGAAATAAAATCAGATTATTGTTCTGTCTCACACATGTGTTTTCATGATATGGTTCTTCCTTTCACTTTTGTCTCCATGTTTTCTTTATTGTAAAATCTGTATACATTCATGCAACTTTGTTTAAATTTTATTTTATATTGCAACATATACAAATCATAAAATCAGCCTTGATCCTTTGTAATTAATACTTGTGGATTGAGTGAATGTTTTGGGGCTATAAACCCTGGGTGACATTCCCAACTATCTTTTCCTATCCAAGAAAGATATGAAAATGATTGATTGAGGTATTCCATACCTTTTCCTCAACATTTATTTGGCGACCATCCTGGGGAGATCTTCCATATCTCTCTGGTTGATTGTATTCACGATTATCTTTGAATCTTTCTGTTTTATTTAAGTACTCTTTGACTGATTTTTTCCATGACAGTACCAGCAACAAGACAACCTAATATTGAAAACGACCTTAAGGACCAAACTAGCATCGCTTTGACCTTATTCAATACTATTTTAGAAACTGCTAGTACTCGGGTCGATCTTGAACGCTCTTGGGAAGTAGTTGAAAGAGATATAAGTATCCGTGAATGTTGGGAAGCCAGGAAAAGGAAACCTAGAAATAAACAGTAACCTCTCTTCTTAAAAACCTTGGTTCACATTTCATGTTCTCAAATCCTCGCATCTCTCTCTTGAAGAGGATTGTCCCATGAAGTTGTTCCTATTTATGAAATAGGAAGGACGAAAATCGTTTTATCTGCCCAAGAAAGTACTCTAAGGAGGACTTTATCTGATTCTTCCAGCTCTCCCTTCTCACCCTTACCCATCACTTTCAAAATGGCATATGTGGGTAGTGCTAATGGCACTAGAGGTGCTTCATCCTCACAACCTTCAGCCTCATCAGCAATTGGAAATCTATATAGTCATCAAGTTCCTATCCAATCTGCTAACAACCATGCTAAATTTATAAAGAAATACGGGCTTTTCCAATTTGAGGAAGTTGCTACAACCACCCCATGGCACGTATCTTCTCCCTTGAATCTAGCACCTGCTATTCATCCATTACCCAATGTAATATACCAGATATAAAATGTATGCAGAACTGAAATAAAATGCTAGTAATGGAAGAATAACAACAATATAACCAGAACATTCACCACAATAACATTGAAATGATATAAGAATAACAACATAAATAACACTTTGAATCTGAAAGCAATGTTCATGGGCCTCTTCGAGGGGGAAACCTCCAGTTGAGCAAAGATCT
>JASDQU010305594.1:17575-28699 GCA_032191745.1 Picea mariana | reverse complement strand
TACTTGTGCATGGATCTTCTTCATGTGATCTTGGTTTGTTGCAGTATTTATGATTCAAGTAATTGTCGACACAAAATTTAAAAGGAATACATGAGCCATAGCTCACTGAAAATCTAACAGCTCCACTATCCACCATCTAGGATTCAACATTGTTTGTAAGAGAACCAGAGAGTGCTAAAATAATATAGTATTCCCTCCTGGTCTCTTGATTACTGGAAGCCCCTTTTGTCTTCATTCTTTGAGACACATCTTTTGCAGCAATAGAAGCACAATATTTACCTTTGTTCCCTTTTCTGATCTTTGGACAATCTTTGGCAAAGTGCCCCTTTCGCTGACAGTTGAAGCACTTCACCCTTATCATATCAAACTCTTTCCCTTTGAAGCTACGTTTTCTTTTCTCCTTCCGAGGAAACTTCTTCTGAGAATTAAATCTTCTCCCTCTCCTTGTCCTTGCTTCTAGGGAAAGGTTCTCTTCCTTTGAAGTAAAATTTTGACTCTGAATTCCCCCTTCTTCTTGAAGACAATCATGCCACAACCTTTCAAAGTATCGCTGGTTTTCGCAAGAATTTATTCTGACCAGAAATGTCTCCCAAGAAGGTGGAAGACCATCCACAACAATCTAGATGAGATCATCATCATCTACAGTTACACCAGTGACCAACAATTGATCCCTTAACTGAGAGATCTTTGTGAAGGAGGCCATAAAGTCATCCTTCTCCATCTTGAGAGTTCGAAGCTTATTCTTTAGAACCCTCTTCTGACGGGGCGCCTTCTTTTCATACAGGTTGGATAGAGTGTCAAAAAAATCATTTGCAATATTCAGAGGTGCTATAACAGGCATGATGTTATCCTTGACCGAATCAAATATGATTCACTTTGCCCTTTCATGATTCTTCTTGAAGGTTGTTCTTCCTGCATTGGAGGTGAGTTCTTCTACTGTATTGGTCACAAAGTTTTCCAAGTCATATTTTTCCAGAATATTCAAGGCTCTGGCTTTCCAAACATTAAAGTTTGAAGCCCCTTCAAGTCTGTCCTCGGGCCTTATAGAAATGGAAGACATGTCTGCAAGCAATGTGCTTGAATAACTCCTAAGGATTTGCGTAGGCTGTAGCACACTGCAAAGATGAGCACTTAGACACCCTAGAGCTCTGATACCATGTTAATTTTCAAGCATAAACAGATACAAAATATAACAATAGTGTTCTTTTAACCTTTAAATGATAAACTGAAACATAAGAATCATAGGAAGAACAATCATTCATAGAGACACAAGTATTTATCTTAGGAAACCCTCAAGGGGAAGAAAACCCAACAAACTTCTTCTTGTGATATATCGATCAGTCAAACAAGTAAAATGAACTTACAAGACTCTTCTAGAAAGAAAGAGATAAGATAATAGTTCTTACTATTGTCTCTGTGTCTTCAATATATATGAGCCTCTATCACAAATCTGCCCTCAAACCTGTAGTTTTTAATGTAGTTGATGCTGACTCAAATATTCCCTTTAATGGTTGACTCTGAACTACTCTTAAGGATGCCTCAGAATAAGTGAAAGATGCTATCCAGAACATAGTGTTTCAACCCTCAGAAAAGGCCCTTTATTTTCTACCCAGAACAACCTTTAATTGTTGTCAGAGTACCTTTAAAACATAGTATATTCGTTGCTACAGGATTGTCCTAGCAGCTACCTCATAATAGTGAAGATTGTTGCTACACAAAAGAGTTATCAACAACTACATAATAGAGTAATCCACTGCTACAGAACTGTCTCATAATAGGATTAGCTTGTTGTTGCTAGTTGCTTCCGACAACAATGTTACCAGCGTTCAGAAATGAACCTCCTAGTTGCTACCCAGAAGAAGCCTAGGATAATCCCTCATAATAGATTAGATGATGCTCAGAAGTATGAGAACTGAAGTAAAACTCCTATAAAAATTATGTCAAGTGAGGGGCACCTCCCTCTCTTTATATAGGTTAGAGTTTAGGTTAGGTAACTTAAGTTAGGGCTGCTCCCTAGGCTAGGATAGGTTAGGTAAGCTAGGTTAGGGCCGACCTAGGTTGACATAGGAAGGGGGAAACTTCAGAGGGTGGTTAGGAAGAGGGTGACTTCAAGAGGGCAGCTTGGAGGTATGCTTGGAAGAGGGTAGCTAGGAGGGATGCTTAGAAAAAGAATATCCTTTGCAGCTGCTCAAAATTTAACAACCATGGTATCACGAGACTTGTTTTCATTATATTTTGTGTTATAGTCAATTTGTCCTTCAATAATTGGAAAACCTCTTGTTGGTTCTCTATGTGGTCCTCAATTGCTTGAACTTTCACTTTCCCTCTCAAGGGTGATGTGATGGATGGAGGATGATAGCCACAAAGAGTCATAAATGGGGACAATTTTTATGAATTATGGAAGGACATGTTGTACCACCATTATGTTGAGGAAAACCACTTGACCCATTATGTCTATTTATCAAATGCAAAGCAACAAATTTACGCTTCTAGGCATTTATTCACAATCTCAATTTACCCATTGAATTGAGGATGGTAAGAGGAGTTGTGAGTCAATTGAGTACCCAAACAAGAAAATAATTCAATCCAAAAATTACCAGTGAAAGTTGTATCTCTATCACTTATAATAATCTTGGAGATTCCATTTATCTTTTGAACTCTTTCCATGATTGTTGCAGCTTTGTACTTGCTTAACAAGGATGAAAAAGAGAGAAAAAATGGCCATACTTTGTGAGTCGATCTACCATTACCATGATGACATTATTTTCTTCGTAATTTGGTTGACCCATAATAAAATCCATTGAGACCTCTTCCCAACATTGACTTGGCATGGCTAATGGTTGTAGAAGACCCAAGGTCTTGATTGTCTCTCCTTTATTCTATTGGCAAACCAAACATTTAGCCACAAACTTTAGAACATTAGTTTTTAATACCTTCCCACAAAAAATTATTCTTGACCATGTGGTAAGTTTTAGGAACCCCTAACGTCCTCCTATAGGAGAAATGTGCAATTCCAAAAGGACCTTATGTTTGAGTTGGGAATTCTTACATAAATATAATCGATCTTAATACCACAGTGACTCATTCCTCCACACAAATTTATTTAATGCTCTCAGGTCCTCTTGTAGTTGGTGAATGATCTTGCATACCTTTTGATCTTGCTTTCGTTCTATCCTTGCTTCTTCCACCCAATTAGATTGTCAAATGGAAATAACACAAAGTAAGCCCTTTTGTGTCTTCTTTTTCGTTTAAAGTGCATCTGCCACCACATTTTATTTTCCTTTCTTGTACATAATTTCAAAGTCATTGTTGGAAACATTGTTTTCATTGATGTCAAAGACAAGGGGAGACTACAGATGTCCAAGATAAATATTGCAAGATGGAGATTCCTGGAAATATTGTTTTTGGATTTTTGATTCTCAATTTGGATACCCTATCTTTGAAGACATTTTTACTTTGAAGACTTAGTTCAAATGGGAGCATAGGATATATGGTTGAAAAACTTATTCCGAGACCTTTCCAATGGTATATGACACTTCTTCTAACTCCATAGAAGTGAGGAGATATGCAAGATTTTGTCTGATCAACCCGGCCATAAAGTACAAGTCGGCCCAGTCAGTTTTAGAATTCGCCCCCATAAGTGAATGCATAAACACTATAAATATAGGATAGATGTGCACATTTGAAGAGTATCCAAGCAAGAAAAGCAAGTACAAGTGCACAAAAGAGATCTAAGGTACACAAGAGGAGTTGGGGAGTATTCTTGGGGTTTAAAGGTGCACGAGAAAAGTTTTATTTGAGTTTTTAGGGTGCACCATGCTGCAAAATGTGTTGTTTTGAGGTTATGATACTGCAGTATGGAATTATATTTTTTGAATAATGTTGTGAGGTTCGTTGGGGCATTACAGATAAATTTAACTAAGGTTTGAAGCTATGTCTGGAGTATGAGGCAAGGAGAGGCATTGGAGCATGAAATTTAAGGGTATGATGATGTTGTGAAATGCATGAAGTATGAAGTATGTAAATGAAGTCAAAAGTACTTTGTGCATGAAGATCTTGGATTGGTGCCTTTACAGGTCTTACTGAGTTAGTGCTCAACTGAAGAGATTGATGTCTCTAGTAGGTTGGTGCCTACACAATATCTTGTTGAGTTGGTGCTCAACTGAAGAGATTGGTGTCTCTAGTAAATTGGTGCCTACAAGCTTTGTAACAACAGGTTGGTGCCTACAAACATTTATAAAGATAAGTTTTTGTGGTTTTCTCCCACAAGGGTTTCCAAGTTAAACTCTAAGTATCGTGATTTGAGTTTACACGCATTTTTTGTTTTAAAGTTAATGATTAATTGATGAATGCTNCAATTGGTATTAGAGCAGGTTCCTTTGGAAACAATCTAACCACTGGAAGGAAGATCTCAGGAGAACACATGGCTAGTCAAGAAGAATTCCTCTTCATGGTCATCGATACAAAATCTATTGATACAGAAAATGAAGACAATCAGAAAGAAAAATTGGATTCAGAGGAAGAAGACATTGATGAGGAAGTGAATCTTGAAGCAAAACTCGTTAGTTCCTTAAAATAAATAAACACTCAGGGGAAAGAATAAAAAGAAAAAAGAACAATTACAGAAATATGAAAAGAAGGATCATGATCTTGATAAAACAGAAAAAAAAAAGTTATCAGCCTAAAGAATCAACTAGAAGAGGAAAAAAACATAGAAGAAGTGGTGAGAAGCCAATTAAAAGAGAAGGAATAAAATTACAAGAAGCTAGAGGTTGAAATTGTTTCCTTAAGAAAGGAACTAGATAAAACAATTAATCAATTGAGTAGAAACTTGAAGTTTGGAAAAAGTATTGAAATATTAGATAATGTTCTCAACAACCAAAGGTCACCATTCACCAAGACGAGTCTTCGCTACAACGGAAAACAAAAGACCCACGAGGGATATGTAAGCACTAAGGTCACAAATCCATAAGAAAAGAAAAATGATGAGAAACCTAAAAGTTATGTTAATATTCTCAAAGGCTCCATCAACAATGAAAGCAACAACATGAAAGGAAATTATGACCAACAAAAACCAGATTCTTCTCACAAGAACAACAAGAATGAGTTCAAAAGAATTGTTCCACCAAGAAGGCCATTCACAACTCGATACCAAAATATTTTCCTTGGCTATTAATTTTCTTGCAATGATTTTGATCATAAAGCAATAGATTGTAGAGCTTATGCAAGAAGTGATCATGTGAGAGATAGAAATAGAGGTTCTTATAAGACCTCAAAGAATGATTATGTGAGAAACAAAACCAGTAGTTCTCATGGGTTTGTTGATAGAAACTACAATTCATTTACTCCCCTACTTGATTACAGTACTGAATGTTATAAGTGCAATAAATATGGGCACATAACATGTAACTATAGAAGCAACATAATAAATTCTCCTAAACAAAATAAGGAAGAATATGTTCTTACCAAGCATGGAGAAGAATGCACAGGTATGAAAAATGAAGCAAGAAGAACTAAAGAAGGAAGAATGTGGACTTGCAATGTATGCTCAAGACAAAAGAAACCAATGGTACATTGATAGTGGATTTTCAAAACACATGGTAGGGGATCAAAACAAATTTCTCGTCCAAAAGGAAGAAAAATGAGGTAGCGTTACCTTTGGGGATAATGTTTATGCAAAGATAGTTGGAAAAGGTATCGTTAGTCTTGATGATAGAAAGACTAAAACACATAATGTCTTGTGTGTTGAAGGGTTAAAACACATTCTTCTAAGTGTCAGTCAAATGTGTGATCAAGGTTACAACCTTACATTTCATTCTAAAGGATGCGAGATATGGAAAGAAAATTCAAGAAGATTAGTGGAAAATGCAAACAAAATCCCGAGCAATATATATGTTCTTGATTAAGTTAAAAGACAAAAATGTTGTATGGGACAAATAAATGAAAGATGGTTATGGCATAGAAGGATGGGTCATATAAACTTTGACAATCTAGTAAAACTCAACGAGACACAAGCAGTAAGATATATGTCAAGGATCTCAAAACCTACCGACACTATTTGCAATCCATGTCATCACGGGAAGCAGACGAGGGTTAGTTTCAAAAAAAAGGAGTACTCAACATCAAATCCATTGGAACTTGTACACATAGACCTCTACAGGCTAGGAAGAACACAAATTTTAAAAGGTGAGAGTTATTTTATGTTGCTTATTGATGATTACACAAGAATGATATGGGTTACATTTCTTAAAGAAAAAATTGAAGCATTTGAGAAGTTTAAATATTTCAAATCCCTAGTTGAAAACGAGACTGATATAAAAATCGATTGTTTAAGAACAAACAAAGGAGGTGAGTTTACCTCTTATGAATTTGATGAATTTTTTTAGAATCGTGGAATCAAGAGACATTTTTCGGCAACAAGGACTCCACAACAAAATGGAGTTGTAGAAAGGAAGAACATAATTGTACAAGAAATGGTGATATAGATACAAGAATTCAGACTAGAAAAAGATTGAACTTTCTCTGCTATCTAAAATAGAGCCCAATAACTTTGCACAAACTAGTGAAGATAAGCATTGGGCTAATTCTATGAAAGAAGAACTAAATTAGATTGAGAAGAATGAAACATTGGAACTTGTGCCCAAACCAAAAGACAAGAATGTGATTGTCACCAAATAGGTCTTCAGAAACAAATTGGATGAAGATGAACAAATAGTAAGAAATAAAGCAAGATTGGTCTGTAAAGGGTATGCTCAAGTTGAGGTTAATGACTTTGAAGAAACCTTTGATCCAATTGCAAGATTAGAAGCAATTGTAATGTTTTTGGCATTTGTGTGTTTCAAGAACTTCAAAGTCTATCAAATGGATCTCAAGTCAACCTTTCTAAATGGAAATTTAGAAGAAGAAGTATATATTGAACAACCAAAAGGATTTCAATTGTCAGAAAACAAAAATCATGTATGCAAACTGAATAAAACACTCTATGGACTAAATAAAGCTCTAAGAGCTTGGTATTAAAGATTCGACAAATATCTACAACAACAAGGTTTCAAAAGAGGAGATACAAGCAACAATATTTACATCAAAGCTGATAATGAAAATATGTTAGTCATTGTGGTTTATGTGGATGATATCATATTTGAAAGTAATGATGATAGAATGAGCCAAAATTTTGTAGAAGAAATGCAAAAAGAATTTGAGATGCTCATGCTTGGAGAATTTTCATTCTTTCTAGGATTGCAAATTTCTCAATCTAACAAAGGAATATTCATTTCTCAGACCAAATATATCAAGAAAATGTTGAATAAATTTTGAATGGAAGATTGTGCACCTATCAGTACACCCATGATTACAGGATCTAAGTTGAGTAAAGATGATGAATCTCCAGAAGAAAATCAAGCATTGTACATGTCAATGATTGGAAACCTACTATATGTGATAGCATCAAGTCCAAACATCATGAAAGCAATAAGATTGATTGCAATATTTCAATCTACACCAAAGGAAATGCATGTGCAAGCAGTAAAAAAAATATTCAAGTATCTGAAGGGCACATTGGAATTTGGCTTGTGGCATTCAAAAATTAGGGACTTCACTCTAACAACATATACAGATGCAGATTAGGAAGGAAGTATTGATGAAAATAAAAGTACCAATGGAGGAGAATTCTTTCTAGGAAACTATTTCATATCATGGTCAAGCAAGAAGCAAACTTCAATCTCTCTATTCATAGTAGAATATGAATATATTGTAGCAACAACATGTTGCATACAAGTTCTCTAGATAAAGAAGACACGAAAGGATATCAATGTAGAATATGATCAACCAAAATAATCTGCAACAACACAAGTGTAATCAAAATTTCAAATAATCTTGTTATGCACTCAAAGACGAAGCATATGTCCATCAATTACCACTTCCTAAGAGAACAGATAGTTGAGCAAAGTGTCAAGTTGGAATACATTGCCACCAAAGAATATGTTGCAGATATTTTTACCAAACTCCTTCCCAAAGACACATTTGAATAACTTGGACAGAAATTGGGAGTGATATCCTTCTGATCTCATCAATAAAGGGAAGCACAAGCTCAGGGGGAGAATCCCTTTTCCATTGATGTCGAAGGGGGAGAAGTTGTAGACAAAGGAAGAATTGCAGACACAAGTAGAGTTGCGGAAATGAGGAGTATTACAAAATTGAATAAGGGTTTCCATCAATGAAAAAGGGGGGGGATTATTTGAAATATTGTTTTCATTGATGTCAAAGATAGGGGGACACAACATATGTCCAAAATAAATATTGCAAGATGGAGATTGTTGGAAATATTGTTTTTAGATTTTTTATGCTCAATTTGGATACTCTATCTTTGAAGGAATTTTTACTCTGAAGACTTAGCTCAAATGGGAGCATGGGATATATGGTTGAAAATTTTATTCTGAGACCTTTTGAATGGTATATGTCACTCCCTCTAACTCCGTAGGAATGAGGATATATGAAATATTTTTCCAGGTTGGCCCAACTAGTTTTACAAGTAGCCTCCATAAGTGAATGTAGAAACACTATAAATACAAAATAGATGTGCACATTTGAAGAGTATCCAAGCAAGAATATCAAGTTCAAGTGCACATAAGAGATCTAAGGTGCCCAAAAGGAGAAATGGAGTATTCTTGGGATCTAAAGGTGCGCAAGAGGAGTTTTCTTAGAGTTTTAAGAGTGCGTTGTGAAAGACTAAGGTCTATGATGTTGCAAAGTGCTTTGTTTTGAGGTTGTGATGCTGCAGTCTGGAATTGTATGTTGAGAATATGCTATGAGGTTTGCTAGGGCATGAAAGATAAATATGGCTAGGGTTCGAATCTATGTCTAGAGTATGAAGCAAGGAGATGCATTGGAGCATGAAAGTTAAGGGTATGATGATGTTGTGAAATGCATGAAGTATGAAGCATGCAGGTGAAGTCATAAGTACTTCGTGTATGAAGATATTGGATTGGTGCTTATGCAGGTCTTACTGATTTGGTGCTTCACTGAAGATATTGGTGTCTTTAGTAGGTTGGTGCCTACACAATATCTTGTTGAGTTGGTGCTCGACTGAAGAGATTAGTGTCTCTAGTAGGTTGGTGCCTACAAGATTTATAGCGGTAGGTTGGTGCCTACACCCCCCGTCTTGGTATAATAATAAGTTCAACACAAATCTACTCCCTTTGAAGGAAAACTTCACCCATCCTTCCAAGTTTCGACGCATGTAATGGGTATCCTTCCTTTCTTCAAAAAGGTTCCCACGAAAAATGTCCCTACAATGGTTGGTGAGGTACAGGTAGATAAGACCTTTCCTTGGGCCCACTTCGATGGGGCTTGTCAAGGAAAAAATAGAATAATGGGACTCAGTTTTATCTGTTTCTTATCAGATTCGTATTACTTTCACTTTAAAGAAAACATCGAGCGAGGAACCAACAATCTAGGTGAATGTATGGAACTCTTCTATTTGCTTAAATTTTCCTTGGACAAGGAACCTTTTGCAATTCAGATATTTGGTGAATCCCTTGTGGTTATCACATGGATGATTGAATAGGTGCAGGCTCAAGATATTGGACTACTAACTGTAATAGAACAAGTGAAGGACATAGCAACAACTTTCCAAGTTATTATCTTTTCACATATTTTCCGTGAGCAAAACCAAGTGGCACATAAACTCTCAAAGGAAGGTTTGGTTTTGATGGAGAATACCTATGTCCTTGCAGAATTTCATGAAGGGAATTGTATTGTTAGCAGACAGGATATGATACATGCTTTTTAATGAGACTTTTTTTATTTTGGATATGTAGTATGAATTTCTCTTTCAGAAGGTTTGACGATTACTACGCTACCAATGGATAGCATTTTTTGTTGTAATATGTCAATAATATTGTCTTTGACAGTTTTTAGAGTCTTGATGAGCTCAGTTTTTTGGTCTTTCAAGACCTTCTCTTTGAGGCACACATGGTCAGTGCATTGAGCATTTATATATGTCAGTTTCATGTTGTCTTTGGTAGTTTTTTGTAGTCTTGATTAGCTCAATTTTTGGTCTTTCAAGGCCCTCCTCTTTGGGGCACACATGATCAATGCATTGAGCACCTTATGATTGTATTTTATATTCTACTTGTATACAAAATATGTTTTTTTTTTCCTTGCAAATATATATAAGTTTATTGTGTATGTTTTTTTAATAATATTTTTTATTAGTTTATTTTTTAATTTAAAAAAATAACTTTTTAATTTTATTTTCTACATTTGTTTTTTACTTTATTTTTAAAAGTCATTGTTACATTCTTTTTAATATTTTTTCATAAAAAAATTAAACGATGTTTTTTGTTTTGTTTTTTGAATGGAGGGTAAGGGTGGAGTGGATATGGGTAGGATGATTTTATTTGTAACATTATTGATTTTTTAGGTCACGATTTTAAAAAAATGTAATTTTTTATCAAAAAAGAAAGTCTTACTGCAAGCACCTCTTTTCAATTTAAGGGTTGATTTTAAAATTTGTGTTGCAATGGTACGTATTGTTAGTGCCATGGTTCCGAACTAGTCATAATTTTGACCTCCCATAAAACAAAATGGTGTTACGTGTAAGACTATTTTTTAATTCGAGGGTTTATTTTAAGATTTTGGTTGTAACGATACCAGTTGTTAAGGCCATGGTTTCAAATAAGTTGTAATTTTAGCCCCAAAAAAAAATTATAAAAACAAATATAAATAAATAATGTTGCTACTAGCACCATTTTTCTATTTGGGGCTTAATTTTAAGGTTTTTGTTTACAACATTTCAGGTCATGGTTGCAAAACATTGAAAATTTAACCTTGAAAAAAAGAGTGCCACTAGTGGCACCACTTTTCAAAACGGAGGTAAAAACAACCACTAAATGCCACCTCTAAAAATGAGAACCCTAGAGAGTTCTTGTTAGGTAAGTAACATTGATGACATTGGGAGTGTACTTGACCAACCAAGGGTATTAATGTCAATTGTTGTTGACAACTGGCTTGTTGTAAGTCCAAGAGTCTCTTCACCATGCTATGGTTGATCAATGGGATGCTTGAACCTTGATTTGATCTATGAGTCTAAGTGAGTAAACTTGTTGAGTACTCGATGTTCCTATC